>CABFVZ010001479.1:0-81421 GCA_902151445.1 Timema monikensis
AACGTTGAAGGAGTAAAGCCTCGAAAAGGAGTGCAACATTTTTAACCTAGGGGCTGTGGCTCTGTTGTTTCCTTCTCTGTGCCCTAGGACCAACTCTAATCATCAATTTAAACCACAGGCCATATACATACATACATATATAAATATATATATGTATATATATAAAAAAATATCCCATCATCAACTTAATACAGGCCTACAAACAACACTCAATAACAATTTTAAATGCCAAAAGTAGGTTTATTAATCTCTCAAAAATGTGTTATGAAAAATGCATGCATACACACTTTCACAAAACAACTTAGTATTATAAATATATATTTATATTAATTAATTAAATAAATGCATAATAAAATGCAAACATGATATTTTTAAATAAATAAATATTTTAATCATTAGCTATTTCACATCTATCGCCTAGGGTTTCCCTTTAATTTCCTTCCAGGATACTGTGAGGACCTCATTTTCAGTGGGTGCATGCCGCATTTAGCCCACGGCCTGTCATTTGGACTCTATTATTTATTCTTTGTGTGGAAAAAAAAAAGAGAGAGTTACAGACCATGTCATTTAAACTTTCCTACCAGTTCATTTAGTCCGATTTATCTACTTAAAGACTAGGACAAGCACAATATCTAGTCCCCAGCCGTTAATTCATTACTGTGAAAGGGTAAATCCACATTTCACCAACGAGAATTTTTTTGGCCATGCCAGAAATCGAACCCATGATCCTTAGCCCAATAAACAGACATGCTATCAACTAAGCTAAGGTGTCGGATACATACAATACCTACTATTCAATAACAACAATAATAAAGTAAAATGTTATCAATATTTACACACATAAAAGTGTATATATATTTTCCAAAAGTTTGTTCCTTGTAGAATCCTCTACTATTCTGAATCCCTGGCCTAGAACTTCCAGGAGTTGTACTTATACTAAGCACAGCGCCTTACTACTCGTTCGGGTTATATGCCTTGTTAAGTTCAAATTACGCTAATGGTCTAGGAGTTGGGAAGGTCAATATAGAGGACGTGAACTCCCACTTGTGTGGAGGGAGAGTGGATAACCATTTAGTAAAAATCACCTCTAGTTCACCCGAGTGTGATTCGAACCTCGATCTCCCTATACTCAGCATTCTAGCTCAACACAAAACTAGCACGTTAGTTAACTACACCACCGAGGAGGGTCTCTCCAGGAGTTAACAAAGGATGTGTTTATATGCTGATGGGGATAGTTAACAGGAAGGGTAGAGATGGTTTCTAGCCCCTGATGACCACTGGGGACAATCAAGCACTTGTAACACAAATGTTATGTGTCTTTAAACAATAATAACAAAAACACAATTTAATCTTAGATGCATTCTACAATAATCTATCAATATTATTCAGTTACCCTTTCTAGTTACAGAATGCTGAAAAGCGAGGCCCAATAGTTTTTTTTATGAAGAAATGGAAGGGTATATTGGTTAGGCCATTGCCCCAAAAGGAATACACAACTGGAAAAAGTTTGGAAAACAGGGCTCCATCTATTTGTTAATTTAGTTTCAATTCCAATACCTACCATGCAAAATATGCAAATAAATCACATATTTTAATAAAATAGAAAATACACAACCTTTTCATTTTTGTGATGCCCCATTTCTAAATTCCAAAAGACAAAGTGGATTTTTTTTTTCTTCAAAAAGACTAGAGACATTTTAGAAACTGATTAATTCACCACACCTTCAATTTATATCCAGTTTCATTGTGTCTATTTACTGTACTGCACGCATTTTATTTTGTTTTTACAGCTTATTTTCAACAACTTTGGTTTTGTTATTTGAATGTCTGCATTGCTTTTGATCATTATTTTCTTTGTGTTGCTATGCATTAATATGTTTCTTCTTCTCAAAAATGTTTAAAATGTAGGCTACTATTCACACTTATAAAATAATGTTTTAGCTTAACCAATGAGTCTACAATAGGTCTAATTATGGTTTCACTAGTCTATTCAAGATGTAACATGTCTTACAACATTTTTTTTATTTGCCCTGGAATGCTTATTTAAACTTTCCAAAATAATTAGTCAGTGTGGGTACTGGTAATTCATGTTATTTTTCAGTTATTTTGAAAAAAATCCATTTGTTGTAAATTTCTTTTAAAAAATATTACAAATATTTGTACAAAATGAGGTGAATAGGCCCTATATTAATTATAATAAAAATATCAATGGTCGTTGTTGATTTTATTATGTTTTGGAAAGGCTTATTGTTCGAAACCTTCTGTTATTATTTAATTTTGATATGGGTCTTATTAGTTATTTTCATAGTAAATAAATCATGATCATTACATTGAAATTTTATCTTGGTAATTTATTAGTAATACACTATTGGGGTGGATCTTTAGATATGTACTGACGCCTAGTTTCATCATATTATACTTAAGTCGGGTACTTCAATTTGTCACCAGGTGTCAAATGCAGCCAATCTAGAACGCATACGACAGCTGGAAGAAAGCCTGGCAGAGGAACGGCATAAAAGCGAGTTGCTTGAACATGATTCAAACAAATTGTTCGAGGCAGAAGAATCTTTGGCTCGGTACCGCGATGATTTGGAGACATTGCGGAAAGAACTAGACAATGCCCGCTCGAAGCTTGAATCTAGGACCGCAGAGTCTGAAACAGAGACAAGCCAGCTAAAACAGGAGTTGGAAAAAGTCAAGTTTGAGTTGAAGAACAAAAATGAAGAGGTGGAAAAAATCACTCAGAAAAATGAGAGTGAAAGAGACAGGTTGAAGAAGGAGTCAGACGAAACAAGCACTGCCTTCACACAACAATTGGAGGAAACGACTAAACAATTTGTTGCTCAAGTTGAGGCTCTCCAGAAACAATTGAATGAGTCTCAACAGTCGATGGAGGCTAATAATAAAACAGTTGATACTATTTTAAAAGAGAGAGATTCAGAAATCAACACATTGAGAAATAAACTGGAAGAGGCTCATAAGCTACTTCAGATCAAAGCAGAAGACTTAAACAAAAGTGCTGAAACAACAAAAGAAATTGAGGCTATTCTTAAGAAAGAACTGGACGACACCCGTGCAACGTTGAAACTAAAAATTGAAGAATTGGATAAAAGTTGGAAGCAATCGAAGGACCAAGAAAAATACATAGAAAAATTAAAATCAGAACTAGAGAATATGCAAAAGTCTCTAGCTTCCAAGACTGAGGATTTAAACAAACAAATGATTGCCGCCACAGAGGTGGAAAGTGCTTTGAAGAAGCAGTTGGAAGTTAACGAGAATATCTTGAAGGAGAAGACTCAGGAACTCACCAAATCCTTTGAGGAACGACTCACAGAGGCAAAAGAGGGTACAGCGGCCATCAAACACATGCAAGATGAGTTGGAAGAAAGAGAGACTGAGATAAGTTCCCTTAAAGGCGAACTAACAAAGCTCAAGGAGGAAATGGTGAGATATAAAGAACAAATAAAACAAAGCCATGCCAAGGAAATGGAAGAAAAGCTTTTGCTGATACAAAAAGTCGAAAAACAATTGGATGAAAAGGAGGATGTACTTAAAGATATAAGGGGAGAGGCAGAGAAGCAACAAGAAAAAGTGAAAGATAATGAAGGAAAAGTACAGGCACTTATGGAAGAAAAAAACAGTAAGTATGCTAGAACTTTTATTATTATATTATTATTATTATTATTATTATTATTATTATTATTATTATTATTACTATAAATAATAATAAAATATCTTTAAAATGAATATAAGAAAACTTTACTTCATCATCACCATCTTGCTTCATTGCTATTAAAAATTAAGTTTGACATTTAAATAGAATTTACTTTATAATTACCCGCCTCGGTGACATAGTTAGATAACGCGCTAGTCGTGTTGAGCTCGACCACCGAGGACGGGGAGATTAAGGTTCGAATCTCGGTCGAGTGAACTGGGGAGGGGGGGGGGGTTACNGGTTTTTCCACTCTCCCTCCACGCAAATGCGGGTTCACTTCCTCTAATTCAACCTTCCCACTCCATTAGCGTAGTTAGTACTTAAAGCGTACAACCCGAACGGGTAGTAAGACGCGGTGCTAAAAAAAATACTCTAGAATTAAAAATTAAACTAAAGGCACAACACAGACTTGCTAATTTGTTTGTAATCTTTGTAAAAGGTTTGGTGGAAAAACTTGCCATCTCCACCAAGAATATGGAGATGTTATCTACAGAGCTACAGAAGTTACAATTAGAACTCGGGGATCTTCAGAGGAAACTACAGTCAGCTGATGAGAAGACCAGCCAGATAACACAGCACAAACAGAAATTGGTGAGATCTTGATTCATGTGTTAATTGGTTATATAATTTCATTAAGTATTCTGTCTTTCGATTGGTATGTTGCCATGCCTTTGATTCCTCCAGTATTTCCTATCAGCAGCTTCCATTTTTTAGATCCTGCCCTGAAACTTTATATTTTTTCTTGCTTACGGTCATCCATCACTTGCCCACTTTGCCTACCATGAAACCACTCAATAAGCCATTTCTCCTCAAAATATGACCCATCTAGTTGGCCTTTTGTCATAGAAATACCTGCAGAATGGCTTTCATTTCCTCTTCTCAGAACTTCCACAACCAATATTTTATATTTCATTTCAGGAGGATGACATATCTGTGCTTATGAACACGTCAAGTGACTCTTCAACGCAACTGAGCAAACTCAACTCTGAATTACGGGAAAAAGAACGCGAACTTGATACAACCAAAGAACTGCTCATTACAGCCAAACAAGAAGTGGAGATGACTCATCACAAGCTGCAACAAGCTGATCAGCAAGCTGAGAAAAATGAACAGGATTTGAAACAAAAACTTGAGGATACTCTCCAACAGTCTACTAACATGCAAAATGAGCTAAGATTAAAGTTAGATGACAACAAAAAAGTGGAACAACAGCTTAAAGATAGTATTGATAAACTAATAACCGAAAGCCAAAAGATCGAGGAAGAATTCAAACAGAAAAATGAAGATCTTCTCAAAGAAAAAGGCCAACAACTGGAAGACTTAGAACAGAAATTAAAAGAAAGTAAATTGTGTGAAGAGGATTTGAAATCTTTATTGAATAAAATAACTGAAGAATCTCAGAAGAAAGAAAGTATTTTGGTCAGCCAAATGGATGAATTAAAACAAAAATTTGAAGTGGCAGAAAAGGAATTGAGATATAAGTCAGAGCTAGTGATGGGCACAGAACAAGAGTTAAGACAGAAAATAGAGATGGTTATTGAGGAAAATAAGAAAAAAGAACAGAAGTTATTAGACAAACACAAAGAAGAAATAGACAGGCTGAAACAAGAACAACTGGAAGTAGAAAATGTTGTTAAGGAAAAGGAGAAGAAAATAGCATCTATAACAGATGAGTTGATAATGGCTCAACATGAAAAGGAACTAAAAGAAAAAGAGGTGCTCGAGAAAGAGACTAAACTCACAGAAGTGTCCATGGAAGTTGCCAAACTCCGTCAGGAAAAGGGAACAGTGGAGAGCTTTGTGAAAGAACAAGATGTGAAACTAGCTGCTCTATCCGGAGATCTGTCGAAACAGCAAGAGACTAACTTGGCAGCACAAAAACAGTTGGAGGAGAGAGATATTAAGTTAGTGACTATGAATAATCAGCTCTCCAAGTCACAAGATGAAAAACTGAAATTGGAAAGTCTCTTCTTGGAGAAAGATGAAAAGATAGTATCTTTGGCTAAAAATTTAGAAGACCTAAAGCGTGATAAAGATACAACTCAAAGTTCATTTCAGGAGAAGAATTCAAAGTTAACTTCAATAACTGAAGAGCTGTCACAAGTAAGAGACGAAAAGTTAAAAGGGGAGATTTTGTTGAAGGAGAGTGAAGCAAAGTTGGTAGAAGTGGCAGCAGAACTGACAAAGCTTCGTGAAGAGAAAGTTGCAACAGAGAAGCTTGTGTGTGAGAGAGATGAAAAGTTGGTTACAGTGACTCAAGAGGTGGACAGGCTTCGGGAACAGTTCAACAATTACAAGACAGACCTTGAAGGAAAGCTGGCTCAGACTCTAAAGGAAGCGGCTGCTGTTCAAGACATGCACACCAAACTGTGAGTATCATGCAAAATATTGTATACATTAAGATAAACTACAATTCCTCATTGACTATTATAAAAAATATGATTAATTAAAGATGTTAGTAGTGTTAATAATAAAAAATAATAACTGCCTAAAGACTTAAGAAATTATGAAAACAATATGGAAACACTGTAAAGCGATGTAATGTAGGCCTACTATATTTCTTCAATTCTAAGATGCCATCGATTGTAAGACACACCTTAATTTTTCATTATCGTCAAAAGAAAAAAAAGCTTTGATTCTAAGAAAGTAAATAAAAAATAAAACACTAAAATATCTTATATCTAAGAAATAGTTTTATTACAGAATTAAATTTATACTAACAACAAAATTTACCTTATTAATCAAGTATGTTTGTTATTTATCACTTCCTTCTGAAGCAATTTACCGTCTGGTTCTTCTTAGATGTCGATATCTGCATCCAAAAGCATATCAGAATTTTACTTAACATTCAGCCTAATTCTTCTGAGCCATTTTTATCTTACCTATCTCATAATATATCATCTTCATAGCCATCAAGAGTGTTGGTTGAAAAAGAACTGTTATTCTAAGATGCACCCTATTTTTAGAGACCTTTAAATGAGGAAAAAAGTGTGTCTTAGAATCAAAGAACTACAATACCTAAAGTGATAAGAAATGAAGCCAACATTAGAGGAAAGCTAGGCTAGGCCTTAATAAAAAAAACTAACTTGCCTCTTCTTTTCTTTACATGCTTTCATCTTCCTATCACTTTTACAATTACACATGATTTTAAATACTTGGAAATATTTATTTTTCATATTACGATAGAAAAACACACACACACAACTTCAGTTAGTAAAGCAGCTACCAAAAAAATTTCTGGGTGTTTTTCTATTGTTATATGAAAAAAGAAATGTTTTCAAAAATGTATTATCTTTTGTAACTGTGAAAGTGATACGATGGTAGGAAGTATAAAGAATGTGAAGAAGGCAAGAGAAAAGTTGGTTTTCTATCAAGGTTTAGACTAATTATTCTTTCAGGTTGGCTTCCATCCCTATCCTTTAATTACATAAGGGTTTTTGGAGACAAGGGAGTTGAGTATCTATTTTCTGAAAGTTTTCTTACGAGGGGAGCTGTTGTTCAATATTCATCTTATGTAAGCTCTTTTTTAATCGTTGTTTATGCTGGACACAAAATCTATATAAACAAATTAATTAAAAAATTTCACTTACATTTCATTTACATATGATGTGTTACACCTGATTCAACTGCAAGTTAAAGTATTATAAAATTTCATATCACTCTCTCGTTAAGTAATTAAAGGATTAAAATAATATAATTTACCAAGTCGTAAGATAGAGGAAAGGGAGAGGACATACAGAAAAGATTATGATGCTACTGGGAGAAGGTCCGAAATCTATTTTTTTTAAACTCACGTAAATTAAGGATGTTACATTACTTTGTAAAGTAGTTGTTGATGATGTAAATGTTTAATGAAACTTGTATATTATTCAAAGTGAATCAGAGAAGGAACGTATTGACGAGCTGCAAGGAAAACTTCAACACACTGAGACAGAACGACGCCAGCTGAGTGAGAGATGTGAAATATTGACACAAGCCTCAGCGCAGAACACCGAACTGAGCATCCAATTTGGCCAGCTCCAGAAAGAATTACAGGAATCCAAAGAGAGGTAAGTTAACTCCAATATATTACACATTCTGTGAATCATTTGGAACAATGCCAACTGAATTTGCTTAAGATTGAGGAAATGTTTAAATAGGAAGATTTTTTTAAATGGAAAATAAGAGAAAACTTATCCATTTGGTTGGAGTTTGATATGAGTGCATTGTTAGAAGTCTGTTGAACTTACAAGTACCATGCCTGTACTTGATTTTGTGTATGAAGAGTGCCAGGTGTGTTTAAGGAATTGTGTTTTAAGAATGCCACAGCTATTTAATAATTTTTATACGGTGATACAAGAAAAATTGCCAAATTGTCATTATGGCGTGATTTTTCAGATTCTATGTTTTTATCTTCATATACTGTTCTATAAAAGAGGCAAATGTTCTCTTTCTGATGACATAGTACACTCCTACCACATCTATTGTGTAACGCCGATCTGGTACTTTTAACCCTCTGTTGGTCGAGCCATTGTTCGAGGGTGAGCACCGTGTTTACCGTCAATCTGTTAATGTCCTCTACTTGTTATATTCATATAATTTCAGAATTTGTGTATAATATTTAATTACGTTTTGTACTTTTTTTATTGAGATTTTTTCATTTACAATCTTTTATTAAAAAAATGTAACGATCGCAAAAAAATTACAAAGAAAAACATTTAAAAAATCTCACACTAATTGTAGAAAATCACAAACTAGGTAAATAATTATCATCTTATACAAAATTATATAAGGAAGTTCATGTAATAGCATTTTTAGAACATATTACACTATACTACTTAGAATAAATATAAAATTCTTATACAAGGAGAAACTAAATTGAACTAAAAAAAAGAACAAATATTGAAACTTATTGATTACGATAAAAGTGTTTTGAATCCTAATAGTCTTTCAATGTGCAGCACTGAGCTTTGTTTACTCTAATTTTTAGTCACTATCCTCCAAGTGTATGTCTGCATTTCCATGGTAGTTCTGGCAAATAATGATTGTATGCTCACCACAGATAGGGAGCTGGCAATTAGCACATCTAGATGCTATCTTAAGATTTCTTCTTTTTTGGACAGTAGCCACAATTGACCCTTCCTTGGCCTACTTGGGGTAATGGTGCTTGTTCATTTTGTTGTAAGTGAAGATGCTGGTGAATTCTCATTTGACAACCTGTGTGAATACCGCTGTTTGAAGCTCTTCTAGTCAGTCATATGATTGTCGAGTAGATCTAAGCCTAAAGTTTTCAGGAACTTCCTTCGAGAAATATTCTCTCGCGTGTTGCTTCGGAAAATGATTTGGGCGTTGATTGCGCCAACATCAAGTAAAGTGAAAAATATTCGAAGAAGCCATCAGTAGCAGACCCCTGCCACAGTATATTGGGCTTTAGCTTATCTACTATGTCTACACCACCCAATGTAAGGTTGTAGAAGGTAATAGCATTCGGTTTCCTCAAGTCACCTGTAGTTTCATTGACGTCATTGGAATCGTGCATCGTTTAAATGAGTATTACATTTCTGTACCTCTTTGGTACATAAGACACTAATAAGGAACTTCACCAAAAGCAAACAAACTTGAATTTTCTGGTCTTCTCTGAGAGATCACAACTTCAGGTGGAATTTTTCTTTTTTTTATTGTACCCACCACGATTAGATTTTGTTATCTATCAAGTTTATTCACAAGACTGACTGATCTATCTAATGTTATGTTACGTCCATTGAATCTAATTGGTTCTATCAACCTTTTTACAACCCTAGTTGGTTTATTATCAGAGACAAATGGACCGTCTGGTTGAATACCAACACATACCTCCATTTTCAATGTGTAAAACATCCGCGAATCTACCATTGAAAATATCTTGAGCCCATATTTTGCCGGCTTTTTAGGCATGTAATGCCTAAAACTACACCTCCCACGAAATGACTCCAACATCTCATCATTTGTTACATATTCTCCAACTGAATAATATACTTGACAACACTGAACAAAACTCTTGAATAATTCCCTGATAGGAGCTAATTTATCGATGGCTTTTCTTGTGGTTCTTGTTTCCACGTTATCAAAACAAAGAGCCCTTAGCAACAAATAAAATCTTCTTTATTACATCACAAGACGAAAAATTTCAGGGGCTACTGGGTCATTTTCCCATAAATCTTGTACATTACGATGAGATGATTTCATTTTCACAGACAAGTATAACAAACACATTAGAGCTTTAATTTAATCTTTGTTGCTGTCCACATCACTTTCTTGTATAGAGTTAGTTCTTACTTTATGTTTGTGTAATGCACTATGTTTTCTAACACAATATCTGGAAAAAAAGGACACCAAGATTTATAAACGGTTTTACCATGTTGAGCAGTTCTCCTTACTCCAGAAGGATGTACAACAATGTTTCTTTGTCTCCGGCGTCTGCTAAGAGGAGGGGTGTGAATGTTCCACAAAGTGACATTATCACGCTAAACATCATGCGGCCCAGAACTTTAGGGTTGATCTTGACCTATGTCATCCCCAGACACTTCAGAATTACTGTCGTGTTCACTGTTAGCTGGTTGCTCTACATCTGAATCTTCGGAGTCGTCTTCATCAAGTGAAATATTGAGGTCTTGGTTTGAGTCATCTAACAACCATTGATTAATTTGACCTTCATGACCCATTTTCAATTAAAAAATCTCCGTAAATAATAAACAATAAAAATATACTACAGTAAGATTTTAATATTAAATAATAACATGGTCGAGGGTGAGCGCCATGCTCACTAAAATGACAATGTTCACACAATGAAAGTATGACACAGGCTGAAGGTCTCGCGTCATCTTTTATTAACCACACCCTCACCCTAAACATTCCAACCGGCAGCTATACTGGGATTCATTGTTCCTACACTGTTTCATCGCAAATGCCAGACGAATAAAAAAATTAGTGAGCGATGGGCTCACCCCTCGACTGATGAAGGGTTAATGGTAGAAGATGAAGCCAATCATTCCATCCCATGGCACTTTTTAACTATAGAAGGCAGAGCAGATCAGATTGGCTTGTGGCACTTTTAATGGTAGAAGGTGGAGACTATCAGATTGTCTCATGACACTTTTAATGGTAGAAGGTGGAGACTATCAGATTGTCTCATGACACTTTTAATGGTAGAAGATGAAGCCAATCATTCCATCCCATGGCACTTTTTAACTATAGAAGGCAGAGCAGATCAGATTGGCTTGTGGCACTTTTAATGGTAGCAGGTGGAGACTATCAGATTGTCTAATGGCACTTTTATGGTAGTGCTAGAAAGCTATGCAACTTTCATATATTATAATAGCTGTGTGTATTGTACCTATTTATACACATGCTAATGGTGGAGCTAAGACCTAGCAACAAAACTTAACTCAAACAGACAACTTATTTAAAGGAGCCTCAAATAAGTATTAACAGTATATTTTAATACAAGGTTTTCTTGTAGTCTGCCAGGAACGTCGGCTCTGGCGTGAGTATGAAAATTGGAGAGGTTTTAAAAAGTTTTATTCATGTCACTTTCATACCATTCCTAAAATGTTATATTTCGAGAGTTTTATTCGGCTAATGATGAAGTAAAGTCAAACTTTGCTTATAAATTTCAATTTTGTATTTACATAGCTTTCGAGATGTCCTACATTTTATGGATCTAATACTATTGCACACTGCTTTCCTTACAATTTATATTTTTAATATTTTTCAAAACCTTTCAATGCAGGTAACGGGTAGTTTATTTATTTAATAATCTAAATAAAAAACTTGAACATATTGATCTGTATTGATGACAAATACTATTTTAGCACTTAGCACTTAACTATTTCTTTTGAGTAAAAATAATTATTAGGCTTGTAAATAATGCTGTATTATGTATTTACTATAATTCAGGGTCACAATCTTTTAAGATCTGAATGCCAATTTCTTTTTTAGTGCAATTTGAATTATAATTGTATCTTCCAAGACAGCAGACAACCAACATGATAAGCTTGTACAGTAAACTTTTTGAATCTAGGCGAATTTGTCATTAGTAATCTTTATAACACTATGTTTTTACTCATCTCATATAAAATTAACCTTATCTCTAGATAAAACAAACTAATGGATTGTTAAGTATGATTATAGCCACATCTAAATATCATATTTTCTAAATTGAAAAATTACACCTGGACACAGGAATCGAACCCAGGACCTTTGTCTTAGTACGCCAATGCTCTTACCACCATGCTATCTGGAATTTGACTATAGCCCTTTTAGTCACTAAAAATACAATAAACTATTACACCTAGGTCTATTATCAACATTAGCGTTAACAAACTAAAAGTCATATATTTTTCCCCTACCGGCTTGTTAGGCCTGTTGTAGCTTCACATGTCTTATAATCTAACTTAAGACTATTACAGGCACAGCATCCATTCACCGGCCATCAATTTATCAATGTGAAAGGGTAAACCCATATTTTCATCAATGATAAATTTTTGGCCATGCCAAGAATTGAACCCGCGACACACTACTGACTGAGCGAAGGTGTTGCACAACTTTGATAGTAAAATCGAATAATTAAATTAGACTATTTAGTATTTACTTTATCTAGATACAAATAAGATCTAGTCATTAATTTATGTCGCCTTAAAAATCACATTGTTTTTGAAAACTAAGGATCCCTAATAACAGTTTTCCTTTTTTTTTTTTNCTAGAGCTACATATTATTACTTTAGAATTATAAATTACTACTACTTTGTTAATATTTTAACACCTTGGTAGGAACAACATTATTTCAGAAAGTTTTTGTTTTTTATTTGAGCAATGTGAAGGCTTATTTTTCTCTTTCCTCAGAAATGTCAAATGTATTTATTTTAAAAATTGCTATAAACAAAAGACAAAACACATATGGTATTCATTAAAAATTGGATTTTTATATATAATGTGCACTAGAACAAGGTGATAATTATTTCAGAGAAAAAGAGCTTCAATCCAAAGCTGAAACGGAGAAAGATACTTTGCAAAAAATGCTTGAGGCTACAAACTCTCTTTTAGCAGAAAAGGAGAAAGATCTTGAGAAACATAAATCTGAGGTGGGTATAGTGATTATGTTATAATTCAATTAAAACTAAACCTTTAGTGTTAACAGAGTTAAAAAGGAGTGCAAAATAGCAGCATGCAATTTAGCACTTCTACAATATGACACCTTTGTGTCTGTCATATCTGCTAGTTTTTACTGCTTATCCAAGCTCAACCTTCTATTGAACTTGAATATACACTAATTTTTAGTTACTAAGTCTTAAGGTTTTAGTCTTGGGAGTCAGTCAATCTCCTGGTGTATGAATAACAAGAATTTCAAGTCAAATGGGGGATTGGTTGACATCCGAACCTCAACTTAATATATAACCCTTGGTCATCATCATAAATTATTTACAGACCCTCTTCAGTGGCCGAATGGTCTAAGGTCTAACTCTTGTGTTAGACTGACCTGCTGATGACAGGGAGATTGGGGTTCAAATCCCGGTCATGTCTAAGACACTAAAGGTGTTTTTTTTCTAAATGGTTTCCCTCTCTCCTTCTACACTAAATTACCTCTAAAATACTTCCTTCCTCATCCCTACTCCATTAGCAGTGATGTCAGTGGGTCACTTTTCTCGCTATTATTTTTGTTAGTCACTCAAAGTTTTTTTTTTAAACTCACTTGGTCACTTTTCTAAACAAATTTATTAATCTTACTTACCAGTTTTAAACGTTTTTCGAGAAGGAAGATCATCATTTAGTAATTTTATTCAGAAACATTGAATGTAGTATAAACCTAATATCTGAATATTATAGCCCACTTGTTAGTTTTTGCTGTTTTTTGCTGGCATAATTTAAAGTGAATCTCAATTATGAGAAACTGAGGTATTTTTTTAAAAACATATAGCCTACTAATAGTTTTGCTCGATATTACATTGCTGCTTTTGCTTCTGTGGCTGCATGATCTAAGGTGCTACTATAACAATATACTAGCCTGCCAAGAACGAGGATATCAGAGTTTGACCCAAGTCAGGTGCACCAAGGGTGGTTTTTCCTTAACAGTTTTCCACTCTCATTATACAAATTTGGGTGCACTTCCTCAAAATTCAACCTTTCTTGTCCTTAACCCATAAGAATAATTAGTACATAAGCAAACAACTCGGATGGGTAGTAAGATACAGTGCTGATAATAAAAAATAATTTTATTATTAATTATTTATAATGTTTTCAAAAAATGTTCACAACACAGGTTTTGTTTTAAAATGATCCAAATCTGTGTTAATGTAGTATTTTTATTTCCGCGGTTTCATTTTAAACAGAAGGAAGGTTTTGAGTGAATAAGTTCTTGTGGTGCCAAGGATATTTAACTGTATATAACTGAACTGTGGGAAACTATTTTATGTTCCTGAAGATAAGTTGACGGATGAATGGAAGCGTTTGCAGCTTGAGGACAAAATTCATTAAATCGAAGAAGGTGTTATTACTCAAATTTTGGAGCCATTTATTCATATTGTATAATCCAGCTTAAAACATAAAATATCCAACTTTATGTAAAGTTTTAAAAGCTTCCCTATTTCTTTCTCATGGAAATGCAAATTTTGAAAGAAGGTTTTCCTCCTCGAGTAAAGTCCTCACAGAAGATCGGGCCCAAATGTCAGAACATACATTAAATGTATATCTAACTATAAAAGATGCATTACAATCGTATAATAGTCAACCAGAGCTACTGCCCATTACAAGATTTTTTATTAGATCTTGCCCAAAGTACTCACAAAAGCTATCAAAACTACCTGGAAGATAATATTGTTTTTAAAGAAACATTACAAAGGAAAGGAATAAATTTTGAAAATGAAAATGAACTAAAAGCGAAGCAAAATCATGAAGAAGAAAAACACAAAACTGCAATTTTCACCAAAACAAATGAAAGGTTACATAAGGATTTGAAGAAGAAGAATGTTCAGGGAGCAGAACTTACCCAAGCAATGTTTGTTGGTCTTTGCCAAGTACAAAAAGAGGAAGAAATCACCAGAAGAGAAGCAAACCACCGTTAAAAGAAAATTGAAAAATGCAAATAATCTTTAAAAAACGTATTTTTTTAAACACAAAACCTAAAATATTATTTTGTTGTCATATGTAACTATTTTCAAAATAAAATATTGCTAACCATTGTTTGTAGGCCATACCCCATCCAGGATCAAAGCTCAAATTTTACTTCTTTTTAAATCTATTTTGGTGATTTTCTTATAGTTAAGTCAAGCTTTGATTTTAACTGGTATTTTTGGTAGGGGACAAAGAAAAATACACATAAATGATTTATACTGCTGGGATATTCTTGTCACTTCTAATCGCCTTTTAGGTCACTTTTTAATAACTCTTTTATGGCTTCTTGTCACTTTTCTCACTTATTTGAAGACACATGGGCACTTGCATCCCTCCATTAGATTAATTATTGTTTATGTGTATAACTTAAACCGTTAGTAAGATGAGCTGATAGAAAAAAAAACTGTTTCCAGCCTGTGTCTGGGTCAGCTTAGTAAAATGCGACCATCTTCCTTTTTCCTTCCACCATTTTTCTTCTCCTCTTGACGCACACTTGCTGTCATCTGCTTCTCCCCCATTTGTTTTTAGGTCTCCTTTGCAATCTTTTTTCCTACATACTTCATCTCCATCATTCTACTTGGGATTCTTTCCTTTTCCGTCCTCATTACATGATCATACCATCTTGCCCGGACTTCATTCCTAATTATATTGTTTATTCTTGTGACAGCCCATAGTCTTGGGTGTAATTCTGATATCCTAATACGCTAAGACCAAATTTAAGGCAGATACAAACTATCTAAATCTAGTAATAAAATTATAAACTTGTCACTTAACATCTCAATGATATAATTTATTCCTAGAGGACTACAGTAAATGTTATCATTTGGTTATGGAAGTCTAGGGGACTCTGGTTTGAACTAAAGTGTTGCATGGATTTGTTTAGTTTTAATGTATTGCATAGATTTGTTTAGTTTTAATGTACTAGCCTCTCCTTTTATCTAAATACTCGTGATGTTAAGAGTTGTTGACCTAGCTTAAGTTAGTTTGTGAATAATCTGCTGCGATCTAACTTTATAAAAACAAATTAATGCTGATTTTAACATGATTTCATGAACTGTTATGAGCCTTTATTTTCTTATGTTATGGCTTTATTTAGCTTACTGTCAAACCTTTATTAGAATTTGGAACAATCGTTTATACCTAACCCGCTTTGGTGGCGTAGTTAGCTAATGCATAAGTTTCATGTTGTGCTAAACTGCCGAGGACGGGGAGATCGAGGTTCGAATCTTGCTCGGGTGAACTGGGAGGGGTTTTTCCTAAATGGTTTTCCACTCTCCTGACATGCAAATGCGGGTTCACATACTCTATATTCCACCTTCCCAATTCCTAACTCATTAGAGTAATTAGTACTTAAGCATAAAACCCTAATGGGTAGTAAGATGTGATGCTAAGTGTTGTTGTTTATACTAAGGTTCGCAAACTCGTATGCCACATCCAGCTCTTGGGACATACCTGACCAGCCTGCTTGTCTACAATACTTTGTAATTACTATCTGGCTTGCAGTTAAATACGCACACAATAAATAATAGTATAATTTTTGTGTGTACATAAACAAAAACACACAGAACAATTTTCAAACTGAGCTTTTTTTTTATCACTTCAAATAAGCCTACTTTACTGTGGGAACTCTTATTTACATAATTTAATAAATAGTGCTATAAGTATTTTGCTAACACAGATGAAAATTTGTGAGAATATAAACTTTTAAATATACATTAATGATTTTAAATACATATCATCAAATATTTAGTATAGTTATATCGGTGGGCAAGCAGATTAAACGTCAGATTCTTATGGTTTAGTTTGTCTAGATTTTTTTTCTTACATGGTTTCCTCGCGTTATCTTACCACAAATGCGTTTACATTTCTTTTGAATTATGTCCTCATTTCCTACCCACCAGCACGATTAAAATATACATAATTTGAATATGTAGTAAAACGTACTTCCAAAACAAAAGTATATACAATAATTTAAACAAATCTGTCACTGTAGAGTGTGGCCTCAAATTTGGGAAACTGGCTTGACTAGTATGAGTTTGAAACCACTGATTTATACTTTACGATAATATAGTTATAGTTTTTTTTTCACCCCGAAAGAGGTATTTGGCTGGCGAACGTTTGGGAAACAGTGTTCTCTAAGATAGTATTGAAGCTATTTATAAGTCATATTGCAACATGTTGTTCTTGTAGATGTCCTCACTGCGATCAGAGAAGGCCCAAGTGAAGCAATATAGACTGCTGCTGGATAATCTGGAGAGGGAGAAGAAACAACTCGAAGCTAAAGTTGTTGAGATGCAAAAATCTGTTAGTCAGTCGCAAGCCAATGCGAACAGTGATGGTAAGCCTCCATTACCTGTATCCTCCTTACAGGGAACTTTTTCTCATTCTGATAAAGAGATACGCTCTGTTTACCCTTAAAGATAGCAAGTAGAAATGGGACCCACAAATCCCCAAGGATATTCAACACTCATATTCTTAAAAGATTTTTATTTCATTTGAAATTTGTTTTAAATCTCGAATGCTGATTATTGGTGGTTCAAAACCAACATAATTATAGTACAAGCTCAACAACCAAGCCCCAAACCAGTAATCTAATATTTAAATGATGTATGAGTGTTATAATGAATGGATTATAAGAAAAAATGTTAACATCAGGCTAATATTCCTATTTTCTATTATATAATTATGTTTACTATGATATTCATAATTCTTTCTAAGATTTAGATTTGAATTCAAGATTTGAAAGTAAAATGATTCATGTTCATAAAATAGTGGATTCGACCAAACTTTGCAAGCTCAGCTTACATGGTTCTACTAGGACACAGCTTATAAGATATGGACATAGTATAAAACATCAATGTACAACTGCTAGCTTTCAGGATGAACGGAGTGTACATCAGGACACACCTAGAGTTCTAAAAAATTATTCTGAAACTTTTGGTTGTGATCATATATGAATTCACAGGGGGTGGGGACAAAGGGTGAATTGACTCCCATATGGTAGCTATAAAATTAATACAAATACTTATTAAAAGTTTAATTTTTACAGAAAAAACAACCACACAACATAAGTAAATCATATACTTTTGTAAGATCTTGCTTCTTTATACATTCAAGATGAGTCACAATAAATGGATTCCCAATCTTCTCACATGCAAATGTGGGTAAATTTCCTTTAAATTCTACCTTTCTCATCCCAACCCTATTAGCATAATTAAAATGTGTATAGCCCAGACAAGTAGTAAGACTCCGAGCTAAACAAGTATGTTTGTTTAGTGTTTATTTATATTTATTATTTATTATAACCTTCATTATTTTTTACTTAATTAAATATTTCTTATATTAATTATTAATTATATAACTATCACATTTTTTGGTCTACCGCCCTTTCTTTAATTAATTATGTTTTGTAAGGGTGGTACGATTGCTTTCTCGTGTGTTTACGCGCGTTTCCCTGTTAGTCCGCAAAGTGTTTTCCTCAAAGGTGGACGTGCGTTACCACCGCGGCTCAACCTCTCGGTTTCATTTCATGGTTTGCACACTTAAATGAAATAACCTCATTCTCATCATAACTTCTAACTGTGCGACTGATCAAAATCCCTCAAGATCATCTCATCACAACCCCAGGTAGGCCTACTTGGGTTACTGCACCACCGGATCTTCAGCATCAGGTAGGATCTCACCATGTCTCTTACGCCCACATCAAATAATTAACTCTCTATCTCAATCAACTCAAAACAATGTTATTTATAAAACAAGTTCAGTTAATAATGCTCTCTGGCTGCACCTTGTTATGTGTTAAACAAAATAAATGTGTAAAGAACATGGATGGATTATCTTAAGTAAAACTACTTCCTTCCCGCATTAGTATATGCAAATGCAGGTACACATTATCTAAATCTAACCTTCCTCAACCCCAATACAAAGTGGCGGATTTAAAATGTTTGCGCCCCTAGGCACAATTATAATATCCACCCCCCACCCCCAACAATTTTTTTTTTCAAGGGCTTTAGGAAGTTACAGAGCAAAGAGGTGTTGGGGGGTGAAAGTTAGTATTTGACAAAAGATTTCTACGGAAGATAATCAGGCATGTAATATTGTACATTCTCAGTGTTGCCAACTGTACAATCTGGACACTACTTTTGATATAATTTCACCACCTTTACAATCCAATTTTAGGATATTTTCTAAAAGTAAAATCCTGTGACCCTGCTATAAAGTAAAACATTTTATATCCATTATTATTGTTTATGAAAATCGGTTGGTTTATCAATAAAATGTCAGGAAGTAGTATCCTACTGGTCTAAATACAATCCATTTCAGGTTCGTGTACGATCGCTAGAGACTATATTGTTGGCAACACTGTACATGCTCTACAGTAGCTTGAGTTAACATTATGAAGAAGGGGAGACTAACATCAGTTACAAAGTGATGTTAGTCAATAATTTTTAAATGTAATTATTAAAAAAATATATATAATAAAATAATATCATCCAAAATGTACCGCCCCCTAAAACCACCGCCCCTAGGCCTGTGCCTAGTGGGCCTATAGTGTAAATACACTTCTGCTAATACATTAGAGTAATTTGTACATACGCGTATAACCTGAACAGGTAGTAAGACGCAATGCTAAAACAAAAATGACAAGCAATGAACATTAACATGCAAAGTCAAAGTTTCGGGCTTCATTTCCCACTCCAATTTTCACTTAATTGAATCAAAATTATACATTTAATTTATTTTAAAGTCCTCAACACTATTCGTCACTCACATGTTCTATGAATTTGTTTCAGACCCGAACCATCATAGGCTTGTTGAAGAGAAAGAATTCACCCAAGGTCAGATTGACTTCTTGAACTCTGTAATTGTGGATTTGCATGGGAAGAATGATGATCTGAAAGCTCGCATCGAGATTCTGGAGATGGGCATCTCGCCGGCTGATGCCAATGACATGCATCTGTAAGGGGAGAAATAATAAACCATTTAAGATGATAGTAATAATAATATATCTCTCTACTTTTGTTACATGGTCAGGTTTGGGTTTCGTTCTCTTGTCTTTCTTTCATGTTTGTAACAGATTAAAGTATTAGGGAAAGGTTTGAGGAGAGGGGGAGTATGGTCGCTACTTTCCAGTAGAAAAATAATAAGCTTCGATAAATAAAACCCACTAAGGGCCAGTCTTATGACTACCGGATAAATATTGCTATTGGGAGATTAAAGTTATCTACCAGATAAAAGTTATCAACCACTTTAACATTTACGCATCTTATGAACTGAATTTATCTGCCAGATTTCTATCTATAGGATAAATATATTTTTATTCAGAACACGCAATGTTGGTACTGTTTTTACTGGTGCACGCATGCGTATAAGCCCTGCTGATAGCGCTACAACCTAGCGAGTGGTGAGAACACTCAACATTTGTTAAATAATGGTGTCTAAACGAGTGCGAGTAAACAGATGGCGTCATGTGGTCGCAGAAGCCAAGATTTCTTGCAAGTACTAATTTCGGTGTCTGCCAAAATGTGGACAATAGTTGGGTACAACGTTTACAAAATTTTATTTATTGTACTCACATTTTGATAATTTGTTCTTATATAAATATAACTCTACAAATAGCTTCTCAGTTTATATAAAACTATTGATTAAATGTTCTAACTTTATATAGTTAGAGCTCGGTCCTGTTTACTAAACAAGTGAACCAAGATTTTAACCTAAAAACAGATTCTGATAGGCAAAACCTCATTAAAAACAATGTATCACTATCGCAACTACCATTTTAACTTCCATATAAAAGTTATTGGGTACTTAAACCTCCCGATAAAAATGTGATGGATAAATACATTTTATCTGGTGGTCATTAGACGCACTTTTAACTTATCCACCAGGTAGAAATATTTATTTACCAGATTAATATTTATCCAGGAGTCATAAGACCGACCCTAAATAATCACAAATTATCCTAAGGTTGTCCCCTATCAAAACATGACTTTGTTAGAGGAAGGCTAGATATATGTTTCTAAAACCTTTTATTTCAATCTCCGAGGTGTGAATTTTAACATAAAACATTGTTTAAATTGAGCTAATTTTTATTATTTAGTACATTTTTAACAAATTAAGACTTAAGTTTTTTTTAACTGGTCAGGAACATGTCTTTCACCTACATTTTGGTGTATACAGAATTTTAAAACATCTATTTCTTAAATCTAGTGGAATTTCTAAACATCTGTAACGTATCTCAGTGTTTGCCCATGTAGTTCCCATAAGGAATACCTTTCTTTACTTTTTGAATTAGGTTTTGTTACATGTGAGACCACCTCTGTGATCTAGGGGTCAGAGTTACTTGTTTGCAGATCCAGAGGTCCCGGGTTTAATTCCCGGATCTTCCAGAATGTTTCTGTAAGGCAGTGGGTCTGAAACAGAGTCAAACTCAGGCTCCTGAAGACAAATGAAGAGCTACTTGAATAAATAAGTAACAGCTTCTGTCTATAATACTGAGATTAACAGCCGAAGAGTTCATTGTGCTGATCACATAACACCCCCTATCCGCAAATGTTGGTACTCATCGCTAATGGTGGCGGCCACTTGCTCATTATAGCTCAATTGCATGCTCATGCCATAGAGTTTGTTATATGGGAAAGAAGGTACAGTAAAGCAGGATGGAAACACATAAAAGAGAACTAACACAATATGCCTTTTACATTAAAAAACAGGCTGCTTCTTGAAGAAAATGGAATGCTGCCGCCCAAACCCTCACCCTTGTTTTCATTCTATCAGAACTCGTCAGGAGGGAGTGTGAAATGAAACATGCATTGCAACTTCCTAAAAGAGGAAACCAAAAACACAAAATGAAGAATAAGTAGATGGGTCCTATCATTCTTTAGCAAGGTCTTTTTTCTCCCTTTAGGTATTTTACTTTCTCGCTATCTTACAGGTAGAGAAAGTATTATGAGTAAAAAAAAAGATTGATCTCAAGATTTTGATGAATTTCGACATTTAATGGACCCCTGAATCTGAAAAAGTGTTTATATTCATTTCAGTCTCTTTCTACCTCGGAGTAGAGACTAGACTATTTTACCTATCGGGCTAAAACTTGTTTTTTATGATTTCCTCTTTTAGGAGGTTGAGTTGCACATTTCACACTCCCTTTTGATGAGTTTTGATGTAGTGAAACCTAGGTCCAGGGTAGTCATTAATTTACTTCAAGCAGCATTCATTACCTCTTTGTTCAGTGGCAGCAACTTAAAGCTTGAACTATGTTCGTCCTTTTTAATTTTAAAGGCAATAGTGTGTTTGTTCCCTTTTGTGTGTTTCCAACCCTCATCCTTGTACCTTATTCCACACTTAACAGGATAATAATTATAGTAATAATGCACAATTACCATCTTAAATGAATTGTTTGTCCATATATGTGAATATATTATCTTAATTATATTCAGAATTTTATAAAAGAAACAAATATTAATATTTGAAAATGTGTTTATTACTGTGGCAGTCTACGTAATATGGTGGTTTTAAAATTTAATCTTGCAAAAGTTTTTGAAATGTAAAAACTTTCTAGTTATAAAAATAGAAAACCAGAAGAAAAAAAAAATGGGAAAATGAAAAAAAGGGGAAAAAATAAGGTGCATAATAGACACACATGGGAATTGAGTTTTATATTTCTGCCTGAGGCATGGACATCAATAACTTCAAAAACCAAACACAAGCACACACTTTACTCATGTCTTATTCTAAGAAATAAATATGTTCTCTGTAAAATTATATAAAATTATAGTTTAAGAAACTTAAAAAAAACACAATAAAAACAACCCATAGACCCCCTTCCTTTATTCCACATTCATAAAAGGAATTGAAATATTGAAGTATTTTTTAGATATATGAGTTTTTCTTACTTAGATTTGTGCTTCATGTTTTTACAATTTTATATTATTTATTTAATAATAAACTACAAAGTTCACTATGGCATTCCTTTGTTGTTGCAGGGACGGTATAAAGCCCCGCATGGTGGCTCCACGTTTGTTCTGTGATATTTGCGATGTGTTTGACATCCACGACACCGAGGACTGCCCTCGGCAAGCTAGTAGCGACTCGCCCCCACTGCGACAGAATGGCAAGAGCGCCAAGACAAAGGTTGAACCGAGGCCTTATTGTGAGATCTGCGAGGGTGAGTTCTGTGTGCTGAACCAAGATATTTTCCAGTCCAGAATAAACACTTATTTTTAAAAATTGAGAGTTAATTTAGTTTATTTAATGCTCATACAGGTGAATATTTATTTATCTGTTATCGAATTATGTTCACTTCAATCTCTCTCGAGAGATATGATTGCTCTGAACTAAGCCGATATTTTTTTAATTAATTTTAAGCTGATATTTTCTTCTGAAGCAAAGTCCAAGTTTTTAAACTTCACACAACCCTAAAATAATTGATACTATTGTTATTTAAAAGTTTAGCCTAATATTTTATTTTAAATATATGAATGTTATTTTAATTTTAAAATATGTGTTTTTCTAAATTCTATTGACCATTTTATTTTTTATTTTAATGATCATGTTTAAGAATTATATATTTATTGAATTCAAGCTTGGCTTTGCCTAATACTTTGGATCTTTCTAAAAAGTTAGCTCAACTTGGAACAATGAAATTTGAGCTAGAAGAATCCTAATAATTTTAAACCGAGTACAAACTGCGTATAATTTGTATGAATAAGAAAAAAATTATGCCAAACAATTTTAATATATGTTGATAAGTAACAAAACAATTCGGAATATCAAAGAAACAAAAAATATACTTGTACATTTGTCATTAATACATGTTTGTCTCATCATTGGTTTGTTGCCAGTATGTCAAATTTAACTTTTGCTAAGGATAACATTTTAATAAATATCGAAAGGAGAATAAAAGGTCAAGGCCTTGAAACTCAACAGAAAAAATAGTGGGCTCAAAAGTTGACACTTAAAAACAAAACACATCAGGATCCTTCTTTAACGTTTTATTGTGAATACTGGTAACAGTCTGTTTGATATTCTCTGATTGTGCAGTGAAACAGATTATATTCGGGATTATATCTTCAAAAAAAGTGGTTTTGATTAAGGTATATTTAACACTGTACTTAGATTTGGGTGAAGGGTGTCCTAAAAATAATTAACATATATTACAAGTAACAGCTTTAAATCATTTAATAGTTTTGTACTCCCACATTTATTAACAGTTATCTCACACAACCCAATATATAATAACCCTTTTACCTAGTCAGTATAGTGTATTTTTAAAACTAATTAATTGTCTTAAAAAGGAAGCATGTTATTGATTATAACTCTGGAAATATTTTTTATATCGGGTTCAAATTAGGTTAATGTGGAACAAAAAAAAAAGTATCCCTACATTAAAAACTACTAATCTAGAACACAGTTCGGCAACTGATTGATTGCATTCCGTCGGCCAATCTTGTGGCAATTCTTAGTCGCTCGTGTAGTAAAATTACACTGTCATTAAAAGTAGATCTTTGAATCTTATTAACTAACAAATATATCAAGTACTTTCAAATAATATTTCAGTGTAACCAAAAAATACCTTTATTTGCTATAATCAGTAATGTTTCAAGAAATTTAAACAGTTAAATATTATGATGTACACATCATTTATCCTATAATTGTTTCTCTAAAGTTGTGGACATAAGTATTTGAGGAAAGAAAGAATTTAAGGAAGAGATATAAAATATATAAACACAAAGTAAAAGGGATTAACGATTGGTGATAGCGGGACATTTGATATATTTAAAAGTCAATCAGGGACCAAAAATTTTGCCGATCCCTGATCTTTACTATAAATGACATTTTTCTCGATTTTCTTTCTTTTGCACTGGGCTTTATGGCCTGTTAGGACTATATGCTTAATATGTACTAACTAGATTAATGAGTTAGGGGTGAGGAAGGTTGAATCTTTTTTTAGAGGAAGTGTACCCACATTTGTGTGGAAGGAGAGTAGAAAACATTAATAGAAATGTTGGTGAAGGCTCCATTGTATATTCGGTGAAAAATACATGGCTATTTTGTGACTTTCAACAAATAATAAACCGTTTAAGTGGCCACATGGCCTAAGGCAGTAGTTCCTACACATTTTTCTCCGGGCTGCACTTTTATAATGAAATTTGGTTCGCTCCACATGGATTTTTTTATTGATAACAAATATCTTCAACACAATCAAAAACAAAAAATCAACTCCTAATCCATATATTGTTGACAAACTTTCTTTTTTGGAGGTTTGCTTGGGCTGGTGTCAAATTGAATAAGTGATCTTCAGCACATTGTTCGACCTGCTGATACGGTTCCAAAAGATGACAATTCTGGATCACAAGTAGACTTGAATCGTCCTCATCTTCACTTTGGAAAAATATATCAACTTTTTAAAAATGTTTCTAAATCCTTGATTGTCTTTGAATCTTCCGCCTCACCAGCCATCCTCTCACACATCACCAGTGTAGCGTGGTGCGCCACACCGTTTGGGCACTAGTGATCTAAGGTGTCACAATCCCAATAAACTAGTGTCGATGAGAGGGAGTCGAGGTTTGATCCCAATTGGATGTACTGAGGGTGATTTTTCCTGAATTTTTTTCTTCTTCCCCTCTACCAAAATGTCAGTATACTTTCTCTAAATTCAACTTTCCTTATCCTTAAAACATTTAGTAATAGGTAAATAGGCCTATAACCCAAATAGGTAGTATGACGTGCAGTGGCGGCTCGTCACTTTAGAAGCTGGAGGGCGCAGCCTGTTTAATTCATAAATTATTTCTAAATAATATATTTAAAAGAAGACACAAATTTCGGAATATGTTTTGCTAAATATTCATTTAGTTAAACTCAAAAATTAATATCAGAAACAACATGGAAAGATAAAAAAAAAAACTTCCCCCAAAGGACATAGATGTGTTGTAGAAACTCTGCAGCTGTGTAATGTGCATGAATATATAGGTTTGTATGTTTTCACTTTGTTCCATACAAAATTCAGGACATGGCCTACCTAATGAATTCTATTCTCTTTTTTGATCAAGAGTTAATCTTGCAATATTCGTTGTCTTAAGCGCTTGAATTGAACTATTCATATTAAGCCTAGTTACAAAAAATATTAAAACATATAACTCAAATAAACATTATCCTAAAATAACCCTACATAATATTATTATAAACACACACGCCACACACATCCTCAAGATGCAGGAGCACGCAGGATGACTGACATCAATTATTGCTGGTTCACGCTATACACATTTCACAAGCTTTCAACCTTAGGGCGCATGAGGGAGTGCGCCTTCAAAAGAAGAATAAGCAAGAAGAGGACAGCAGGTTAAGGGGAGGGAAGGTTTGGTTTCACTATGTCAGGCGCTGACCGCCTCGCGCCCGACCTCATGCCATTTTAAAAACATTGCCTGCTATTACTTAAACTAAAAACATATTTTTCTTGAAACTATTATGGCAAGATAAAATTGTCGTGAGAGTGTGAATAATAACTTTAAAAGGAACTGGGGATTCGTGGGGTTGGGGGGCGCGCGCCTCCGCGCCTTAGGGACGAGCTGCCCCTGATGACGTGGTGCTAAAAAAAAAGTCCAAGAGCACTTTTATTACTGTATCTAGTATTGTAGCATAAAAAGCCCCACAACCAAATCACTTTTTGCCAGTATCAAATCATTATTATGATCAACTGTTTCCAACCTGTGGCTGCGTCGGTTAAGTAAAATTATTCCATATGCCTCTTGCGACTTGTTTTAATACTTAAGAACTGTCAAAAAATATTCCTTCCTATCTGAATCGAACTCGTGTGTGTGTGTGTGTGTGTCTGTGTGCGCGCGTATGCACACGGCTTAACTCTAATATGGGTGTGGGTGAATGAATCAATTATCTTAATTTGTAAACAAAGAAAAAAGACTCCGAATGGTTGTATAAAAACTAAACTTCCAAAGGAGGATAGAAGAGTAAGGCCTACACATCAAAAAATCGTAGGCTTCTAACACAATTAAGGGACAAATGTACCCTGAAAACGTCATAATTATGGGTTTTTAATTGTGAATTTTGTAGGCTTACAATTTTCTAGTGTGTAGGCCTTGCCCTTTTATCCACGTTTCAATGTTTAATTTGATCTTAATTATTTGTATGATCTGTTCTTTTTTCTAGTGTTTGGTCACGACACAGCAAATTGTGATGACGCTGAAACATTTTAACCTGCAATAACATTTTAGAAGTAATTAAGTTATTCTCATTAGGATAATATATCTCTCAACCTACTAAATCAATACTAGAAGACATATATTACAACATGGTGTGGCCTTATTGGCCTGTATATATTAGAAGGCATCTATTTTTATATGCATGTCTTTATATATATTATTAACTAGTAAGTATGTAATAATCGTTCATTCTTATGTACAAATTTTTACCAACAGAGTATTGACACGATGTTTTGTGTACATAGCAGCAAACTGTTAGCCTTATTATGTTTTATATTAATATTAATATTAATAGACTGAGTATGTTTCAATTTCTCTGTTTAGTATAATGTTTCAAACCTATGTTGTTTTAAAAGTTGTTTCCTATGTACTATTAAATGTTGCAACATTTTCTATGTTAATTTATTGTTAAAGTATGTATAAACATTTATTTTTTTTGGGAATGTTCAACACCAATGTTCTCATGGACAATTACTGTTAAAATAGATGTCTTTCAGACCAGGCCTGCCAGTTCCTTAATTTCTCAAATATGGAATGATTTAATGTTTCACATAAACACAGGCTTAAAATATTTTTCAAATTCAACTCCAAATCTTTAGTTCAACAACTAATTATATCAGCACATGATAATTTATATAAGCAAGAGCGAAAGGGCCTACCAATTTTGTTGGGAAAGGTATGTTCACATATCTTCCAGGGTTCTTTTACATGCCACAATTAACATGCTACTGACGGCTGAAGAAATATCCATTGAGCCGAGCTAAACTAATACATATCTTATAAAAATGGTAAACATAGGGCCTCTTTCAAACAAGCGCATGTGAGCTGATTCATGAGTTACCAATAGGGTATTGGTTCTTATGTAGCTTTTCGACCAAGCATGTGTGAACTGAAATATTTGTTGAAAACAAACATAACAGTCTTTGATGTAAAACAATTTGTTGAATAAATTCGACAATGGTCAGAATTGTGGGACAGTCTGTAATAGCTATAGCGATGAATCAATTTTTTTCTAAGGCTGGTTGGAAATTTGTTGCATTTTCTCATGTTTGTGTCTTTTTTCTGGAGCTAACAGTTAAAAATATTATTCAAATTATTAAAATTATGATACTGATAAACAAGAATATATTTAAAAAAAATTTAACCTTGTCTTCTGGAAGTTTATTAAACAGAAAGTGTTTAAAAACGGCCATTTTCTATTCTTGAACAAAATTAAAAGGTACACCCTGAAGCAGAAGTGTTAAACGGCCATTCTCTATCCTTGAACTAAATAACAAGGTGCACCCCCAATTTGCATTTTTTTTAAATACAATTGGAAATGTAAGCTTACCCTCTTGCATTATTTTTTATAAGCTCAAGTGAGCCATAATGTGGCTCAAGGTATTTGCGCTCATCTGAAAAAGACCAAATAATATTAACTTGGTCATATTTGTACAACTTTTCACCACTCAATTTTTTTTCATTTTGCTTTCATTAATTCTTCACTTCCTATAAAAAAAATTAAGCAATTATAAGGATTAAATTAATGGTCTAAGGTAGGGATGAGGAGCCAGCGGCCTTTTGTCGTTTGTTTTTTTATCTTCATTGTTTAAAAACTATTCACTTTCCAATGTCACATATTTTAACTATAAATGGGAAAGTTGATTCCTTGATATATTATATTGAATCATGAGGTTATCGAGAGAATGGAGAAAATACCTCAATTTTTGATGCCTCAGTTCCTAAAAGAATGTGTGCAAATGATCGTGAATGAATATCAAATGTTACAGGCATGTTTTCGTTATTTACTTAATATATTTCTATAATAGAATTTGAAAAGTTAAAAATTGTTGTTTTGCTTCAATTTATAAATATATTTACCGTAGTAGCCCAATGCATTCCATAAACACAAACAAACCTCCATGTTAACAGGTGCTAACCTGTGTTAAGAAATATATTACGATTGCTTTGCAAATTTACTGTCACAACTTAAAATAATAATATAAGTGAAGTTTGTTTCAAAATTTTAAAGTCAAAATTAAAATCATTGATGTAATTTGTAAAGACAAAAATGTTTTAGAAGTCAAATTGATTAAAAGTTGTTTTTAATTTCGTATTGTAGGCCAATTTCAGTAAAAATCGAGTATCAAGGAAAAAATTTAAGAATCGAAAAACTGGTATTGTTCCATCTTAACATTTAATTCATCAACAGTTGTGTCATAAAAATTGGAACAATACTTTTGAGTAGCTATTTAAATAACTAGAAATATTTTACAAGGCCCCACGTGCTAATACAATGATTGATTTTTTTTAAAGATGCAAAACCTTCATTTTCATTGACATTGTATATCGGAGAAGTGAGACTGTTTGCATGGATATTTGAGGGTGTGCATTAAATTAATCAGGGAGGCAAACCCTCTTCACATAAATTATAAGCTGTAAATTAGAAAATTTCTTTTTTGTTACACTAATGGCTGGCAGGAATTGGTTGGAAGATTGCCTTTTGTTGAAATTATTACTAAAAGAAGTAGAAACACTAAATGCAATATTTTTCTTATGTTACATTCTTGAGATCCTCAATGTTTTCAATGATTATGTAGCATTCTGTAAAACCTTGGGAGTATATTTTCCATGATAATAATGAAGAGTGTGGTAAATATGAGAAATATTCTGAACATTTAAGTTTGTGATTGTAAAATAGTTTGTCAGGTTATTTATGAAACCGAATTAAAACTTTTTAATGTAAGTAAGCCTGTG
This sequence comes from Timema monikensis, assembly GCA_902151445.1. Lineage (NCBI taxonomy): Eukaryota > Metazoa > Arthropoda > Insecta > Phasmatodea > Timematidae > Timema > Timema monikensis. The sequence goes on from CABFVZ010001479.1 coordinate 29,797, forward strand.
AGAATCAAAGATTTTCAATTTCGAATCTAATTAAAATGTTTGCTAACTCTCAACCAAATAAAAAAAAATAATCTCATGTTTAGAAGTGGTTTCAAATCAATTCTTATGCCTAAAAAAGATTTCAAGTCTGATCTGAATTGAACCTTGTACTAATTTTTTAAATAGAATTTGATGCATGAAATAAAATGGGACAGATTTTTTTTTTTTAAATAATTTCAAGTCACTAATTTATCTTAGGCTTTCTTCGATAGTATTTTAAATCTAATTTATGTTGAATATTCTATTATGCTAAGTTTTTAAATCCAACCCATTAATAATATATTTAAAAAATGTTAATAAACACTTTATCAACTATTTGTGTCCCCTAATAAAAAAAAAGTAATCAATAGACTTAGCCTCACGAGGTGAAACATCAACTAGAATACTCCACATTTTAAATCATACTGCCAAGGTTGATTAATATTTATAAAAAGTTGGGGCATGGTACTTTTAAAAAAATAAAAGATATTCACCGTCACAAACACATGAGATACCTTTACGACCTGTAACACAAGTTAATTTCTCTATTCATTCTACCGTGCAACTGGTTTCTTGTTTGATTATATTAATTTGTTAAGAAACTATTAGTCATAGATTTGAATTCATGCTTAAGAGGTTTTAAGAAAACATATCAAAAATAAAATCCTGAACCGATTTATATTCTTTGTGAGAAATGTTTTAATTATGGAAAGGTGTTTTTTTTAATGTTAAAATCAAATTAATGTAACAAAAGATGTTGGTATAAAACCATCTTGACCACATGGAAACGTTAACTTAGGTAGGTAATATATAGCTAAAACCAGGTGTTACATTGTGGTGCGATTTTCTTAAAGACTTTATTTAAAACTATAAAATTGAGATCGGCAAAACAAAACTAAAAAATCATTTTAAAAAAAACACTATATTATTGTCAAGTGAAGAATGCATAGAGCATAATCATTTATCTAATATCTCGTTTAATTGGCCGTGACACAGGCTCTTGATACACAAGATGGTTCCTAAAAAAGGTTTGTTTACACAAGTGTTAGAAAAAATCTAAAGTAGGTCTGTGGTGATGGTAAAAATTCAGTTGTTTGGTTCAGCATAGTGTGCTTCCTATTTAGTCAAAATTTAACATACACATACAACTTCTGCCATCCTGTAGATTGTGTCTTAACTCTGTACATATTATCGATTTCAAAATACTGTTCCACTTGGTGTAACACAATAACCATCCAGTACTTGGCGTGTAATGGCTTTCCCTAATTATTGAAGATATAATCGTTTGTTGTTTAATGAGTTATATATAAAAATTATATTTTCAACTAGGAAAGAGAAGCATATTATGAAACACCTAACTACTACTTAGTGAAAGAAAAGCCAAAACTGGAGAAATAATGTGTTATTTTACACGATTTCTAATTTTTTAAATATGATTTTATCTATCAAGCCTTATTAGTATACAATAAAAAATATAAATAACCCTCGAAAATTGATTTACTGAATTGAAAGCTCAACAATTTTATACAAGTTAAGATAGTGCTATTAAAACATAAATATGTATGTAATTAATATTTCAGAATTCCTCTGCAAAGCAATAACATTATAATTCCTATTCAATTTTTATATATTTAGGAAAATTGCATAAGATAGAAGTGTTTGAAACCAAGTTGTATAAGTATCAGTAAATGTTCATATCTAGCATTCCAATGAGAATGAAATTATTTCACCAGTTCAAACCAAAACTATACAAACTTGTAAGTTTCAAAAGTGAAAAATTTTATAATAAAGGAAATTGATAAAACTAAAGAAAAAGGAAAAATAAACTACTAAGAATAAAGAAGAACAAAGCAAATCTTGATGGTTAGTTTGACAAAAGGTCTGAAATTATGATTGGAAAACTTAAAATAAGCTTGTGAGGTTATTTTTTAATGCAACATGTTAAAAGTAACCTGTTAAGCTTATTTTATGGACTAATTTAAAGGCAAAATTGTTTTAATCTTCTTTTCATATTAGAATTATTGTAAAATCTGTCATAAGAAAGAGTTTAACCGAGTTACTGGTAAGCTTTATTGATAGTATTTTTTTTATAAATATGCACAAAGTAATCACCTTAACATATTAAATATGCTCTTGCCAGTCTTGTCCAAACATGTTGTATTGTGCATTTTGATATGCTTACCATGTACCAAAAAAAACAACTTTTTTTTAATGTTTGTTTATACTTTTTTTTTACAACCTTTACTCATCACCATCCTTTAGTCATATCTTTGTGCAGTTACAATAAAATAAATAAACAAGTTCAAATATTTTACATACCTACCCACCAATTTGATAACAATACAGCTTTCACATGTGTGATGGCCTTGGGATACCATTATCCTCTTTAAGAAGATATCAAACATTCAACTAAATTCACAAAACCTACCTTTTCCCCCCCCGCTTCAAAATCAGGTATATTAGAATGTTTATAAAATAGTCAAATGCTTAAACTTTTTAATAATAATAGCAGTAGTGAAACATTTGCTTTCATTAACAATCTCAGAGCCCTGTATTGCCATAACTATTTTATTATCAATATGATCTTTCCTTTTACATTATTTGTGGCGTCTAAAGCTGCGTATATACCTAACCATCAAAGGGCAGTGAATGAATTCGTTCCCTTAATGTGTACATAGAAACAAACACCACCAAACACATTCGTTCGCCTTTACCAAAGTTTGCTCACTGGTCGGTACAGCAAAGGATGTTCACTAGCAGGCTGATGATAGTGTGTGTGCAGTAGTGAACATTAACAGCAAACCGAATATTGTTTTTATGTGTGGTTATGGAGTGGAGTATTACTCTTGTATTACAGCTCATTGATTTATACCGCGAACATGAGTTTGTCTGGACTCCCACACACAGTGATTATAAGAGTAGATTAGAAAAAAACTAGACACCTGGAATGAGATAATAGAAACATTTAAGTGTGACCCAAATGAATTTAAAAAGAAATTTTAAACCGTAATGAGTTCATTTTGACATAAACGTCAAAAAAGGGAAAATGTAAAACTGGTTATAGTGCTGATGAGGCCTATACATCTACATCGTGTGCTTTTAAACCATGCTCTTTTTGATGGACAACTTTTCGTTCAGGAAAACTACAAATACCAAGGTCATGAATGTTAAAAATCTGAGTTCATTCTGAAGAAATTTTGACAAAGTCCATATTCCACCTAGAGTCTAAGATCACACATTAAATTTCTCCTACTAGGCTACTATCTTTCCTACTTTTAAAAAGTGAGGTCATCCGCCAAAATTGTTTTCGTTTTCTTCTTCTCCTAGGATGAACATCATCTTCACTAAATTATTATGTATGATGCACTAAAGGTTGTAATTGAATCTTTATCAGACATAATGAAAAGTAGAGCTATGCCAAAGCTTCAACTAGACAACCAGCGAGAGTGAGCGAACATCCGTGAAAACAAGGCAGGGCAAATTCAACTGAATGTATTTGTTAACCTTCATTCGCCGAGTGTACATGTTATTCATATTGTGTTTGGTTTTTAATTAATGATTGGAGTTGGGACAGGTCAATTAAACCCTGACCAGGTGCACTGATTTTACCAATCAATCAATCAATCATCCAATTAAATCAGTGAGGAAGACATTCACACACTCAATATTGTGATGATTAGATTTTCTCACTTGTTGAACTTTTGACTAAAACTGAACTCATGGACCTGAATTATTAAAACATGTTATTTTGATGCAACAATGTTTTTTTTAATATTCATAGTTTTCTCCTAGACCAATTTTTGATTAAAAGTGGATATTTTTTCAACATAAAAGAGTATTAGATTTTCAAGGGCGTTCAAACTTTATATTTTAAAGTTAGACTCGGGTATGTATTTTTCAATAATTTTGATGTGATAAGTTCAAACAATGTAGAACTATGTCGCTGAGTGCTATCACTGTTGTTTCCATACAAGTTTTAATCCAAACCTTCTTTCTTCTCTTTAATGGCTTCCTGAAATGAAAAATAAACATGTTGATTCATAATTGGGGAAGCTTTTTTTTTTTTTTAAATTCCCTTACTTTTTTCCCAAGATAAATATAAATGGTTTTATAATGTTATAAAATTACCAAACTGGTTTTCAAACACTTTAAAATAATCTGTTTCTTACCCTAATATGTTTTTCTGACACGCCTGCAATGCTTAAATCAAGATATAGTGTGTAATGAGGTGGACTGGATAGAACTAGCTCGAGATAGGGATAGGATGTAATGAGGTGGACTGGATAGAACTAGCTCAAGATAGGAATAATTGTCGTACTTTTGTAAGTGTTGCAATACATTTTTGAGTTCCTAATATCATAAAGTAAGATAATAAATAAGAATTCATCCCACAGCATGTGTAATTTGAACAAAATGTGTTTGTAAGTAGTGTGCTGACATATTTTTTATATATAAAACACACATTAAAAAAAGTCAAAATACACTTTATTTTTCCTGAAAGGTAACAGCCACCTTTTAGAGTCAACAAAGTGAATTGCCAACCAAATATTCACGGGTTTAGTTCATTCCTCCTAAAGTTTAAGATTTTCTAAACAGAGATCCAAACACAAATTCGCTCAATGAGGCTTGTGCCTTATCATTCTAGACAGACTTTGAAGTGTAATGAAGTGCTACAAAGGGCTACTTTGTACTCATAGTCACACATGCAGCAGAAACATGGACACAGGAGAGAAAATAGACTAGGAAAATGGTGGCCATGAGAATGAAGTTATTGAGGAGCATCACCAGGAGAAACAGGATTAGGAATGAAGTTATCCTAGAAAGAGTGGGGGTACAGGGAGTACATAAGATAGTAGAGGAAGAAAGACTGAGATGGTATGGGTATGTGATGAGGATGGAGGATGGAAATGGAAAAAATCTTGAGGAAAATGATGGAGATGCTGTAGGGAAAATACCGCAACGGAGATCAAGTATAAGATGGGAGGAACGAATAACAGCAAGTGTGCAAGTGAGAGGAGAGGAATGGCGGAAGGGAAAGAAGATGGAGGAATTTTAATTAACTGACCTGATAACAACTTGTAAACAGCTGTTTATTTAATCAACTACTACTCATCACTCATTGGTCTTTTCAAGGCCTTTTTAAATACTTCCTAAGATCCATTTTGTTGTATGTAACATAATATTTCAAACAGCATTAAGGCACCTGCATTGCTGGTCACATGGTCTTAATGCAAAATTCTTATGTCGGACTGGATTGCCAGTGACATGCAGATCCAAGTTCAAATCTTGGTTGAGTGTATTGAAGTGTGGTTTTTCCTAAATTCAGGATTGTTTCCCACTGTCTCCACACACATACCTGGGTACATTTCCTCTAACACTAAATTCCTCATTCCTATCCTACCGTCATCACCATCTACTTGTGGGTTAATATTTGAGTCATTAAAAACCATCAGAATCTTCAATGGACAACACGTACCTTGAATCTCTCCTCAAAGAGGGAAAGCTCAGCCAACAGGTCTGTGATGGCAGATGTTAGAGCATCTTGAGGGGTGTAGTCTGGTGTAGTCTGAATGCGAAGGATGAACTTGTGTTCCAAAGGGTGTGGCAACTTATATCCCGCAAAGAGAACGTTGGGGTCTTTTAACAATTGACTACAACAAGTAGAACAATTAACATATTTACATATGCAAACATACAGGCAGGATAAACTAACTTTTAACATAATAACACATGACAAAAAAAAGAGTTATCAGCCTCAAGGGGGGCAGAAGAAGAAGGGCCCCCTCCATCAATCCCTGGCTCCCCAAGACGCCATGCCGCTGATGTTGTACAGTATAATAAACAAATACATTATACATTTTTTTTATGGAATCAGTTCGCAATCGAGCTATACCGACCGAGTGGCCATCACCATTAGCAGTGATAGTGCCAACATTTGCGGATAAAGGGTACCATGGGGTCAGCACAATGAGCCCTTCAGCTGGTAATCTCAGCTTTCTAAACCCGAGCTGCCACTTATTTATTCAAGTAGCTCTACAAGTGCCCTTGGAGGCTGTATCGATCTCGTTCCAGACCCGATGGTTCACAGAAAAATTCTGGAAGAGGATCAAACCTGGAACTTCTGGATCTGTAGCTAAGAGCTCTGACCTCTAGACCACAAAGGCAGTCCAAATTTTAATTCTTCTCCTCGAATCTTACATAAATTTAGATACTATCATCTCGTCAATGTTTATTAGTCCAACAGCAAGGACACTATAAATCTTTCTCCAATAAAGATAATTGATTTTCTGGATAATCTGTAATTTTGGGAATCTTATCACTTTTAATAATGTAAAAAAAAAGAACATGCACAATATTTCATGGAAATAAAACATTTATATACAATATGATAGGTCTAGACTCTAGAGAATGAGGGATGGGATGTGATTGTTTCAAACAAAGAAAATATTTATAATTTGTTAAAAATCTAATAACTATACATTTTTAACAGCAATTGTAGCACCACTGTTCTTACTTTATTTTGAAGGTCATCATTATCATCATGAACTGCTTCCAACCACTGGCTGGGTCTGTTTGGAACATAAGCCTCTTCACCGCCTCCTTTCCTCCACCTTGGCCCAGTTATCTCTTCTCTCCTCCACACTCCTCCTTACCCCCTTCAGCCATCTGTCCCTTGGTCTTACTCTTGGTTGCTACCCCCCACCTCCATATCCAACATCCCCCTGGGCATCCTTTCCCTCTTCATTCTTTTCACATGACCATACCACCTTGGTCGTGCCTTCTTGATCCTGCCCTGGCTCTTCCTTTTACTCTCTCATTTAACATCCTGTCAAATTTTGTCACACTGATCCAGCTTTGATTCTCAGAAATCTAATTTCACTTGTCTGTATTCTGTTTCCATCATGTTCCTTCATTACCCATGTGTCTGCAACATATGTCAATATTGGTAGGTAATAGGCATTGTAGATCACTCCCTTGAGCTTGTCTGGCATATCCCTGCTCCAAATCAGGCTTCTCACACCTCAGGAAAATGCTTCCGCTTTCCTTTCTCTCTCATTCCTTCCATTCTCCTCTACCATATTGCCCAGATACTTGAAACATTCTATCATCTACAATTTCTACCCCCTCACTGTCCCACCAGTTGTATACCTGTCCTTGTCGTGATCACCATCTCACTCTACCTTACATTTAACCTCATTCCATACCGTTCCACCACTTCTTCTCAAACCTCCAGCTGCTACTATATGGTACTTCTTTCTCCTCAATACCCCACACCATCAGCTCATGATTGTAATAAAAAAAATTCAACCAATTTATTTTTAGTCAAAAGTGTGTTGATAAACCAGAATTTTGTTTAAAGTGAAATGGATAAAAACGTTTCTAGTGTGAATATAATTAATAATAGCTCAAGGATTTACAAAAATGCACCGATTATTTACCTTATAGCCTACCTACATTTTAGATGAAATATAACATTTAATCCCAAACTATGTCACAGGACTAGGCCTACATCAAATTAAAGTTGTTTGATTTAAACTGTATGGAGTTTGCATGAAAAAATGGCACTTCTATGGTCTGGTGGTCAGCATTCCTGGTTACAGATACAGAGGTCCTGGGTTCAATTCATGGCACTTTCAAAATTTATCTGTAAAGCAATGGATCTAAAAGAGGGTCAAGCTCAGACTTGTGAGGAAAATGAAGAACTACTTGAATAAATAAGTAGCTACTCCATGTTTAAAAAACTGAGAAACGGCCGGAGGGCCCCTTGTTTTGACCATATAACACCCTCGAACGGCAAATGTAGGTACTATCACTAAATATGGTGGATGCTCAGTCGGTATAGCTCACTTGCTGGCTCACATAATGAGTTTTTTTTATAGTTTGCATAAAAATCCGACTAGCCTTAATCAAGAAAAGCAATGGAAGCAAACATTCGCTAAGTTTTGTTTTGTAATGATTTTCTTCCAAGGTCGTAAGACAATGTTTGGACCAAACTTATTTTTATAGTATTAGACATAGTTTATAAAAGGTTTATAGTTTGTTATAGGCTACACATATTATCGATAACATAAATTTAGTTCGAGTAAAGTAAATTTAATTCAACATACTTTCGAATCATGTTTCCTAGTGTATGATCTTCTTTGTTGATTGTAAATATTGCTGCATTAGGAACTTTAGTATCTTGTTCTTTGATGACTCTGGAAAACAAATTTGTTTCATAATAATCATAGTGACTGGTGAAGGATTAATCTTAGTAAAGTATGAATATACTTTGCAATAACCTAACCAGACAGTAGGGCCTAACATATGCTATTGTTTAGATATCAATTTCACAATATAATTACACAATATTATAAAATTTTGTTAATTAGATGCATTATTAGAAAAATTACATTTTTTGGCTTCTGAGAAAAGTATATTTAACATCACTACAGAGATTTACCATTTGTTATTTTCAAAATATCTTAATAGTTTTTTTTTTACATTTTTGCCAGTGTTCATTATATATTTATGTGCTACGGAACCTTTAGAGAAAAGTAAATGAGTAAAGTGGAATTGCTAAGAAAAGCATGATTATTGATCTGAAGAAGCTGTGGGGCCCATTCATATTAATTACGTAATTAAAATATTTAGGCTGTCATACTTAGTGCCAATAAATACAATATAACTTACTTTTTTTCTCCAGCAAAAAGGAGGAATGATTCGAATGTTGGTGGTGCGTTCATCACGAAATAGTGTGTTGATTAGATTCACTTTAGTTGAGTAATGAATTAAAATTTGAAAAGTGATGAGTGAAGTGGACTCAAAATAAGTCTGTAAACAAAATACAAACAGTTTGGCCACATACATAAACAAAAAACAAAATACCTTTACATATATTTAAAAAATCTATGATGGATTTAATCATAGATATCAATTTTAAATTGGAACTTTATATATTTTTTTAATATTTCAATATGGACAACATTTAAAAATTATTGAACTGTCTGTTTTGCTTTGAAACATTAAATATAATTAAGAATCGAGAACACCTTCGGAGGCAACATATTTAATTATGCGCATGTGCAAACTTATTTTACAAAGGAAAAGGTGGAGCTTTGGAAATTAAAGCGCATGTGCATATAATTAATTAAGGACCAACCAGTAAATACTTGGCAATACAATTTTTTAACAGAACTTAATAATTTATTATTATGTTTCTAAGTTTGACTCACATTTATCTATAAAATATTTGATTCACACCTATCCTTACAAAAATTCTTTTTTCAAACACTATGATATGATTTTCGTTTAGTGTTCCACCCACGAAATCTTATGTATGCGCACATCCACTGGTGCTTCCTCTGTCCGAAAGATTTCGTTAAACGCCGAGCTGCGCGGTACAGGTGGCCAATACTAGAAGTTTATGCAAGGTAGTTGTAAAAATGGCGGCGGAAGGTGCAAGTGCGGCTTCTGCCAACCCTAACGCAGAAATTGTAAGGGGGCAAGCTTTCGAAGTGGGACCAAGATACACGAGTTTGGCGTACATTGGAGAAGGGGCCTATGGAATGGTTGTGTGAGTATAGACAAAAAAATATATAATTATCATTACTAGTGTTATTCCTGTTTATTTACAAGTTGATCTACTTGTCAGAGCAACGGGCCACAAATCTTGTGTTTACATTTGTACACCCCCTTGACATGCACTGTTCTCGGATTATTAAATTTATATAAATTGTGTTTCCTTTGAATTAAAACTAAAGCATGAATTAGGCCTACTTGATTTAATCTTGTTGCAAATGTTAATATCAAATATTTTATTAACACATTTTATATATTTGCATTTTTTTAAAGGAGATATTGACCTACTTAAAGTTATTTGATACATTCGTTCTTTAACCTTGCCCCTCATGAAATTCCACATGATGTTAACAGACTACTTCAATGTCATATACGTAGGTTAGTTAAAACTTCTTAGTATGGGATTCTAGGTTGTATTTTTGTTTGTTTGTTTAACAAGTACTATTAATATGAATGATAATAATTATAAGTTGACATTTTATTACTACCTTAACAATTAAATTTCATTTCATCCTTGGCTGTGCATTGTAAATAACACATCATGTCCTTTACTTTTTGAAGGGTGACTTTCTAGAATTATACCCCAAAGGTAGCCTATTGGTGAAAATCTACACCTTTTTCAAGTTCAAGCTGTGTTTTGGTAGGCATTAGCCTTGGCAAGTTGCCAATAAATACCATATTATCTCATATTACACTATTAGTTTCTTAAAATATTGGACTTACATCAAGACTTGCCTAAACCTTTGTTTAACTATTCTAAGCCTACCTTATCTATAATTATCTTTTGTGAGCTCAGTATTATCAAAAATTCTAAAGCTATTTCAATTTTATTTATAAAGGGTTTCTATTAAGGTAATCTCCATCGGGCCAAGAATGTTTACACTCTTTTGTTCGACTCGCCTCTTTCACAGGGCATCCATCGCAAGATGCAATGTCTACAGTAACCATACCTTAGACATCTTTTCCATAGTAAATTCATAATAAGCCTACTTTGGTGGCTGTATGGTCTAAGGTGCTACTCCCTCGGTAGTCTAGACTGCTGATGACGGACTAGTCGAGGTTCGAATCTCAGTCAGGTGTACTGAGTATGGTTTTTCCTAAATGGTTTTCCACTCTCCATGTAAATGCGAGTACACTTCCTCTAAATATAACCCTTATTAATCCTTAAACAGCACAATATAAGTGTATAAGCTGAACAGGTAGTTAGACACTGTATTAAAATAATTTTAAAACAACGTTTTGGGTGAATACATTTAGAGATTAGTTAAATTTCCGTGCTAATTTGTCATGTGTATATTCTGATAGAGTAATTTTAATTACCCAATCAAAATATTTTAATCACTAGTTGTTGTTTTTTGTCTTATGTCAATAATACTGAGTTTTTTAAAAATATATTTTCTCAAAAGACTGCATAAACGTTCTGTACCCCATATAAGTCATGTCAACAACTAATAAAGTAGTTCAATAGGCAAATACTCCAATAAAGTTATTGAATGAAAAGGTTGAAAATTGATCTCATTGCTGCCAGCTGAAGCTATTAAGAGTTTTAGAAAAAATTATAGATAATACCAAACAAATTTGTTTAAAAGAAAAATCACAGGTGATTTTCTGATCCTAAACATCATAACAAAATAATGTAGGCCTATGTCTACATTCTCATCCATAGTAGACTTATTTCTACTATATTCTATTCTGAATTTTCATTATATTTGTGTAAGTCACATAAATCAACTCACACAAATGTATTTTTTTCAACTAGCTTTAAAATTGGAACTCACTTTAACATGTTATTTTCTTCTTGGAAAATACTTCCAAGATTTTGTACATTAAATAAACTTTTACAGTACACGCCTTTCACAAATTATAATACATTTGCAAACAAAATACAATTGTTTAAATATTCTAAGAAAATTTAAAAATCAACAAAAATAAAGAAAACAGTGTGTCATCTTATGAAAATGCTAAAGGCAAGTTATTAAATGAAGAGTGTTTAGTAAAATCAAAGCATTTCAAAACTATGTCTTATTACAACAATATATACATATGCATTCGCATTATTAGGTTGGGCTAATCTGTGGTGTTATTTTGTTATTATGTTTTAATCCAAAAGTTCTTGTTGGGTTGAGCTCTTCACAGGTTAGGTCAAGTTAAGAAAGTGAATGTGTTCATTACCCTCATTCTACAATCATTGATTTATTGTAAAGTAGATTATGCTATTATTGGTTTTAAAATATCATTTAAAAATCTAACATTTTTTATTTATAATTCACTTGTTTAAAAGTTTGAAATATTTGGTTGATGGGTGCCCTACCTTTAAATTATCCTTTTCCCAAATCCCAGACTCAAGTCATGAGTTAGATAATAATTACATAAACCATTCAAAAATTTAAAATAACAAACTTATTTCATTCCAGCCAGGATTCGAACCCTGACCTTCTCACCAGTGACCCTAGAATATTTAGTCCGCTTGCCCCCCACTGTTGCAGATGAATAATACTTTTGGATGCTTCGAGGACCTATCAGACAAGTTTCTGAAACCCTTATAAATGGTCAGTTATTGATTTACCATGGTGTATTTTTTTATTTTAATTAAATTTCAGTCCTGGGTTGATTTGGGCCATCAATATTACCTCGAACTGCTATCATGTTACCTACCACACTCATTAACCACGCGGTGTAGGGAGGGCGTACAAGAAGGGACTCATAATGTTGTAATCAAAAGTGATTGAATGCTGTATTGAGTTATGCCACTTTTTTTTTTACGGCCGTTATAATACATACACGAGTCATTTATTTCTTTCACGTGGCCCATTGGTTGGTTACTGACTATAACAACCATGCTCGATGCTAGTTGAGGTGGTTTATAACTATAATTTATTTTCACACAGACCCGTTTCGGCAGTCGAATGACTTAATACGCCTCTCTCACAAAAGACTGGGCTGCCGTCTAGGAAGCGACCGGGTCTTTATTTCTAAAAAGATTTATACTATTCCTCCAAGCAAATGCAGATACACTTCCTCTAAATTCAACCTTCCTCATCCCTTTAACACACTATCATAACTAGTAGATATGTGTTTAACCCAAACGAGGTGTGAAACATGGTGAAGTAAATTGAATTAATTTTTTTTGCAGAGAATGAAAAAGATCCTTAGATTTAATGTAAATGACTTTTTTTAACGCAATGTAAATACTGATTTTTGAAGAAACACCATACCATAATTCTCCTATTTGGCAGTATTTTTTGTAGGAAAAAATACTTTTTAGAACGAACTTTCGTTGGAAATCTGTCATAAAAATGGTTTCTCATAAAACTAGGGTGTGTGTTATTTTGCCCTATTTTACCTTTTACTGTGATCCCTCCCTCCTTCAGCAATCCAAGTGCGGTCATCTTTAAGGGGACTTCTTAATGTTTATTAAACTATTTTATCCATGTTCATTCCACATTATAATGGGAGATAATTTATGTAACTTATTGTGTTTAAAAAAATCGCATGGTATTCATTCCATGCTCATTACACACGTTTGATGGATTATTTGTAATATTAGAGAGTGTAGTTGATAAATACACACATTTACAAATTGAATTTAATATTTATGGGGAAAAACACATCCATACATTTACAAATTGCAATTTTTTCTCCACTAGGAAAAAAAAATTGTTTGATTTTTTTCCCCTCCTTTATCTCAAGATTGCAATTCTGCAAAACTGTTTTGAAATACATAAATTAAAACATTTCAATTTTGCATAAAGTTAACGCTATTTCAAAGTAAATTTATTTGAAAATGTTATTATTTTGTGAAATGACTTGGTTGAAAATTATAATTATATTTTATCTTTTGTTTCATACCTTATCTTTTAAATTGGTATTTGTGGAGTAAAAGGTTGTTGTATGTCTAAAATTGTTTTAGTTTTGGTGCTGGCACCATTATCGGTCATCTTATCAAAATAATATTAATTTAAGCTTTGCTTGTTTTTGCTGACAAAGAGGGAGGGTGGTTTACAACAATGCCTACAGTAAGATAGTGAGAGGAGGGCAAGAATGGTGCAATGACCCAGACACTCCAAATGGACACATAGGAAGAGGGTTTCAGGGAAAATACAGTGTGACAGTTTCTTTCTTTTCCCATCCGCACCACGGCTCTACTACCACACGATGGGATGACGCCGGTGGCTGTTCGATCTTGAATCATCTCAGGTCTATCCTGATACCGCTGCCGCTCGGCACGTAACTCTGTACTGTGTGTGCATTGTTTCAATAAATACACGTTTACTAGTCGGCGGACTTGTTTCTAACACAGACTTTGATTGAGTTTGGAACCGGTTTTATTTGGGACACCCTGTGTATATTATTCCATGATAAACCCGGAATAATCAGGGCCAGATTTAGGACTAGCCACAAGAGAACCGGACATGAGATTCGGGAGCGCCATCGCTCTCTTTCTCTCTCTGTTTCTCCCAGAGTAGATTATAGAATATGTATATATGCACCAACAACTTCGGGGGTTTACAAAGTTGAAGAAAAATTATATCTGGGGGTACGCGAACGAAGAAGAAGAAAAAAAAAGGTTGAATAGACCTACCAATAGTCTTAAGGTTGGTATGCAAGAAGGCTTCACTCTTTATGAACTGAGCTGCCGGTAGCAGGAATTTTAATCCCAATCTGGTGTACTGAGTGTCCCCCCCCTTCCCCGTCCCCACCTCCCAAATGGTTTTCCACTCTGCCTACACGCAAATACGGGTGTACTAACCTCAAAATTCAACCTTCCTCATCCTTAACACTTTAGCGTGACTAGTAGGGCCTACAGATGCGTATAGCCCGAACGGGTAGTAAGATAAATTTATACTGTACTAAATATTTAAAAAAAATTATAAAATAAAATGTTTTATGATATAAAGGTCCTTTAGAGGAAAGGTAAGAGGCAAAATCTACTTGGTGTTACATGGGGGGAGGAGGATAAACAAAAAAAAGGCAAGGAAAAAAAAAGTTACATGGTTAATGGATGATCCCTTCGATATAATCGTAATATTTTGATGGCTTCCCGGCTCATACTACTTGATGCAAAAGTCGACCACGGGGGCTCTTGGGGTAAAGTGCTCTTCTCAGGACCCGATATCCGTAGCACAATTTCCTTCGGAGGGGCAGTATAGCCGTCGGTCCCATGTCGATTGTGACATGTAAAGGTTAGCGTTCTCTGGTCCTCCACATCGCACGAATCGGATTTATTTAGTGTCCTAATGTCTGAAATCGCATCACTTTCACGTATAGTTGTTAAGATAAAGATTCAAATAGCCAAAGCTATTATTTATGCTTTTAGTGAGAATTACTCCCGTCTAGATATCATTTTCTGAAATTGAAAAAGACACGGGAATCGAACCCGGGACCTTTGACTTAGTACGCCAATGCTCTAACCACTGAGCTATTCTGGACTCGTTCCATGCCCGTGAATATGATATTTAGATTAGAGTAAATCCTCACTAAATTAAATATAATAGCTTTAGATATTTTATTCTCAAATATGCGATCCCTTGCAACTATATTATTATTAGCACCACGTCTTACTACCCGTTCGGGCTATACGCAGTTACGCTAATGTGTAATGGTAGGGTGATTGTGAGATGAAATTGAGGACCTACAGTTTAACGTGGAATCCGAACCACGGTGGAAGCCTGGCACTTCCCTCATTCACAAGATGTCTTGTCAGAGGTGAAGGAAGGGTTTGGTAATCAGATAAATTTGTGCCGGGACCGAGGATTGAACCCCGGCCGCCAGCATAGAAGTCTGACACCTTACCCCTAGACCACCAGGTCACCCAGCCCTTGCAACTTTAATAATTGTACAAGTGGCAGCATTACACCAACTACCAAGTCAAAGGTGGTTGCGTTTTCTGATAGCTCGGGATCTTAATAAAATCACACATTTGTAGACTACTATTTTTGCAAGTCCATCACAAACTCTGTCTTAAAATATGAGTAAAGAATGACCATGGGCACGGGACGGTTCCTGGATAGCTCAGTGGTAAGAGCATTGCCGTCCAGGTGTCATTTTTTAATTTTCAGAATATGTCAAGATAAAGCTAAAATATTTTAAAAACATTATTAATCTAACAGCTGGTGCTATTACAATAATAATAATTTGACTTTAAAGTATTATTTTTCTGATAAAAAAAGTGTATTTTATTTAAGTTTTTTTTTCTTTGATTTTAAAATTATTAAAACTATTTTGAAAATATAAGTTCTAGATTGTAGCTCGGTTGCGAAAGATTTAGTTCGCGAACGAATGACCCAGTAGTTCGCGAACGACTGAACAGCAAGTAGTTTGCGAGCGACTGAACCATAAGTACAGTAATTCGCGAACTATTGAACTAGATAAATGAATTAATCAATTCAGTGAACTAAATCACTTTGAAATGTTCTCAACAGTTTAAACTAAAGCGAGAGATAGAGAGTAAAGCTGGGAATTGTGAATGCACATGTCGGGGAGTGCTTCCACTGGTTCGCGTCGCACGCATCGGATTTTAATCTGCTTCACGGAATTCCATTGGCATTGCCGGCGTACGATGCGGATCAGTGGACGCAGGCTTATTAAGAATATTGTAGTTAATTCAAAAATCCGATTCGTGCGATGCAGACCAACGTACGCTTAACTTAAAAGAACCATGGAAAGTAGCTTTCCCGGTAAAATTGGTAGGTTTTCGCTATTGATCACAGAAATTCTCGTGTGCTGATTTAATCAGTAGGTTCAGAAAGTGCGCGTTAAATATCTCTAATAATAATTGATGGTATACTTCGTCCCCACAGAGGGAAAATCGATGTATTGTCGTTAATTATCGGCCCGTCTCCATGCCGCGTGTGTGGAAGAGGGAGGGGGTGGGACAATTCTCGGCATAAGGGCCTGGAGGGACTGCATTCTGATACTTCTACGCTTCCTTCACCCCACAGGCGTAAAACTCGATACGACCTGTCTCATGAATTATGAGGGTCGCCCGTATTTAACGACGACAGCTAGTTTTTTTTGTTTTATTTTTTAACTTGAGTTTTCCCTTTCACTCGCGTCAAACTTTGCTTTGAGTTCGCCTTTGTTTTTTCCGAAATTGTGGAATAGGATAATTTGAAAAAAGTTTGAGACTTTTTTTTTAAAGGACAATTTTGTCGTTAAATTTGAATTCTTGGTTTAAACTTTCAAACGTACGGACTTTCCCAAGAGATGTCTCCGTAAGTTCTGAATTCCCGGCTTCAATAAACTTTTATCAAGTAAACGAAACTTATGGAGACTTTCTTATGAATCGCAGGCAAAAAAAAAAAAGTTTAAACCTATTAATAGCCTTATTGCACAACAAAACTGTGTTTTTCATTTTAACAATAAACAAAACTGTATTTTTCTTTTAACAATAACAAAAAAAAGAGCAACAACTCTCGTCAAATTATCGATTCGATGAACTCTGTTCTTAATCATGATTTTATTTTGTGACAATATCAAACGCATTTTTATTTTCATATTCAGGTTTAATTCATATTCACAAATTTGTTCTGGCTAAAAAAATATTAATATTTTAACTCATTAGGTTTAAAATAATTATTAGAAACTAAGTTGGACATATCAACATGCATTATTATAAATTTAGAATATATATATTATATAAACAAAAATAAATCTTAAATTACTAAATTGGGATATACTTAAACAATTTTTATATCTTTAAAATTGCTAAGTTAATGTGTGTATGTATGTATGTATGTATATGTATGTATGTATGTGTATATATATATATATTACATTAAAATATATATTATATATTAATATACATATATAAACCCATTTCAGTGACCTCATGGTCTAAGGCGTCACTCTCGGGTTCGACTGGCCAGATGATTATGGGGATATCGGTGTTTGAATCCCGGTCGGGTCTGCTGAGGGTAGTTTTTCCTAAATGGTTTCCCACTCTCCTTCCACGCAAAATGTGGGTAGATTACTTTTTCAAACATATTAACGCTAAAATTTAGACTAATATTGTTAAGGGGATAAAGTCAACGTTCTTCAATCGAAACGACGTTGAATCGAATATATTAAGTTAAATATTATCTAAGCCGAATCACAGTTAAAATATTTAAAAAAATTAAACTATGCTGTAAAAAAAATGGTGAACACTTTCGACACTAAATATAATGTTAAATGTTTTACTGTGAAATTGTCTATAATTTTTTTTAAAGGCTATAAATCAAGCTATCACAACATTCAGCAACATCAGGTTTTTATTCATGCGAACATCAATTTGTAATCCACATAACTGCAGACTGAACATAAAGTATGTGTATTCTCAAAGTTTTTGAATCTTTGCACACTCCTACCATATTGGATTAAAAATTAACTATCGGACACAAATTATATCATCGCAGATCGTCTCAAATCCTTAATGAAGCTCAATAAATAAATCACAAAGTATGTTTTTTGAAACTATATAAGTAGACTAATAACTTAAATATATTTTTGTAAAATATGAAATTTAAATTTCTATCAAAAGATATACTTTTTTTTTACTTTCTCTCAACACCTAGGGTAGAAAGTATTGTGATCGTAAAAAAACAATCGGACTCAAGATTTTGATAAATGTCACTACCCCCTGAAATAAAAAAAAGTTGTTTTCGTAATGGCGTCCCTCTGTAGAGCCAAAACTTGATTACCAATACCACTTGGTATCTGGGTTTTTAATAGGGTCCCCCCTCCGAGGAGTTTTTGGAATTAGATAGCTAACCCTAACTCTATGGGTAGTTTACTGAAGGGCAACAAGAGAAAAAAAAAATCGATTTTCTCAAAATTCTCTTAAACGATTTTGACTACATTTTATATTTAGACGCTTTTTATAACTATAAACAAGATAGCAACGCTCGTTTTCTCATGAAAATTACTTTGAGAAGGATGACCTGGTGTTCTAGGGGTAAGGTGTCGGACTTATGTGCTGGGGTGTGGGGTTCAATCCTCGGTCCGGGCACAGATTTATCTGATTGCCAAACCCTTCCTTCACCTCTTACAAGAAGTGTATTAATTCACAACTTGTGAATGTATGGAATGCTAGGTCTCCACCGTGGTTCGGATTCCACGTCAAACTGTAGGTCCTCCATTTCATCTCACAATCACCCTATCATTACACATTAGCGTAAGTGCGTATAACCCGAACGGGTAGTAAGACGCGGTGCTAATAATAATAATACTTTGAGAATACTTTACATGGGGGAATTTTTTCAATTTTAATCATTTCTCCGCAACTATTTGATTTACGAAATAATTTCCCTTTCATTGTAAAGTTGTAGTACTGTTAAAGATACAAATTTTTGATTTGAAATATATTTTTATAAAACCAATAGTTTTTGAGCTATAAGCAATTCATTTATAGGCCTATATACTTTTTTATTTCAGGTATTTGAAAATTAATTTGATTCTTATGCTCTTTGGTGTGGACAAAGCTGTTTCTCTTTTCTCTTGTTTTTCTTTCATTGTTCCTAATACCATAAAGTTAGTAACAGTGTATATTCTTTCATTTGTGATATTTGGTGTAACGTTTCTACAACATTGTATATATCAATTTCACATCGAATTGCAATTTTCTGTATTCCTCATTTGACAACAGATCAATTTTATTAAGATCATTTTAGTAGTTTAGTTTTAATTATAAAATCACTTATTTTTAAATTATGTTGTATTAAAAACACGAAAGGGTCACTGATGTCAATTCCACTGATTTCTAAAGTAGAATACAGTAACCTGCGGCATGGTGCAACCTCTGGTTCGAACTGTATTACCGATTTAACTAACAGTCAAATTTCCATAAGAAGTTCTAGAGAAGTTACTAGATGTACTTTCGTGTATTCATACGTCAAGTTATTTGATCTTCAGCTCTTACTTTCGATAGATATTATCAATACCTATAAAATAACAATGACAATATATTTATATGAGGACCAGGGGTCTTCAACCCGTGACCCGTGGGCCACCAGCGACTCGCGGTAAAAAAAATGTTGACAGAAAAAGTTTGTATTTTTTAAAAGCCCTTTCCTAATAAATGGGACTACAGGAGCTATCCGTGGAGTGAGACGGGCTCTTGTCTTGAGCAACAGGTGGCCGGTACAATATTCTTGCGATTTTCCCACGCTTGGCGTGAAGGACTTGGATTTATTTACGGCCTACTATACTTAACTCTTTTTATTAGGGGCACGTGGTTTCTGACCCGAATTATTTTAAATAAACACACCATTTAGATACAAACTTTATAGTTGATAAAAAAAAACTCCCAGTCGTAAATAGCAATACTTAAGTCATCACTGGGAAAAGGGAAGTTTCAAATTTCACCCATACGTTTTATTTTCGGTTGCGCCTCGAATTAAACCCGAGACCCTTGGTGTAGTAGACAAACGCGCTTTCTTTCTAAGCTGTGCTGGTCTACTAAGGGGGTGCGTGTGAGAGGGAGTTGAGATTTTCCAAAAACAGATCATTAAAATCTCTTAAACTTTTACCCGCCTCGGTGGCGTAGTTAGCTTGTTTCGTGTTGAGCTAGACTGCCGAGGATGGGGAGATCGAGGTTCGAATCCCTCTCGGATGAACTGTGGGTGGTTTTTCATAAATGGTTTTCCACTCTACCTCCACGAAAACTTGGGTTCACTTCCTCTATACTCAACCTTCCCAATTTCTAACCCATTAGCGTAAATAGTACTTAAGCGTATAACCCGAATGGGCTGTAAGACGCGGTGCTAAGTATTATTATTTTTATTATCTTAGACGGTTCTCACCTCTTCCATCAACTATTAAACACTTAGAAAAAAATAAATAAAGGGTAGGTGAACGGGCCAAAAAAATAAATAAAGGGTAGGTGAACGGGCCAGGGACGCACCGGGACAACAAAGGGAATTTTGAAAATTTAGTAAAAACCAGTAAACCCTTGTGAAACCTTCGCACATTCAACGAAATTAAGTACTCAGCGAAGTGTATACACAAAACAGCAGAGTGTTTATTTTCGGTGATTGATACAAAAATATTGTTAGATTTTACTTTTAACTTGAATTTTAAACAAACAATGTATTTTAACGTAAACCGAGTATGCTATGTCAGAAGTCGGTAAAAATCCTATCCACTGATATTCATCGCTGTAGCCTTTGTATTAGTTGAGAAAAAGGGATGTTGACAACAGAAATAATATATAGGATAGGTGACCTGGCGGTCTAGGAGTAAGGTGTGGACTTCTATTCTAGGGATCCGGGGTCCAATCCTCGGTTCCGGCCCGGATTTATCTGATGCCAAACCCTTCTTTCAATTCTGACAAGACGTGTATTAACACAACTTGTTAATGTGTGAATGCCAGGTCTCTACCGTGGTTCGGATCCTACGTAAAGCTGTAGGTCCTTCAGTTCATCTCACAATCACCCTACCATTACACATTAGCGTAAGTGCGTATAACCCGAACGGATAGTAAGACGCGGTAATAATAATAGTAAAAATCCTGTAATATTGGTTAATTTGGGGCATTTAACTGAAAGCTTAAAATAGGTAGTCCTTTGGGTGGATGAAAGAGAGAGCTAAATAACTAAGCACACTGTTTCAAACATGTCTTACTACCCCTTGAACAAGGGCTGTGGAGCAACAGAAGATGCATTTCCCCATCAATCTTAGATCATCCTTTAGTAACCAACAGATGTTACTGCTCTTACGACCAAAATCACGGTATAGTAAATTATTCATCCGTATTTGTGTGAAACTTGATTGGTGATATGGGGGGGGGGGGCTAAGTACACCCGGTCCATATTTAAACTCTTCAGTGGCGTGTCGTGGAGTGTTGCAAGGGAAGCAGACCTTGTTAAAAACTGTATCTGTTGTATGTTTTCGCCCACTTGGGCCCTATTTGACCAATCATACATTAACTTTGCTCTGCATGCCTCACACGGGAATGTATTCCCCTTGACACCTGACCAATAAGTGTTCTACTGAGGGGTGTGAACAATTCACAGGTACAGTTTTAAGCTAATGCTGCTGAGCCTCGTTTATATTTTAACACAACTTGTTGGCCAACACGATCCCAACAAGTTGTGTTACAATATAAACGCACTCCCAACTTGTTGGGGATGTTGGTGTTAAGAGAGCCGGTCAGAGCCAACAAGTTGTGTTGGATGGAGATAATAAACGACCAACCCAACATGTTGGCTGATTTGGGAGGTTCTGCGCATGCCCTATAGAGTCGAGCCAGTCTCTAGCCTTGGCAACACACGTGTTTTGTGGATATAGATAAGGCTCCCATAAAGTGCAAAGTTGTAGCAAAATTTTCTCCCGGAGTCGCAACCATTTTCCTTTCCATTTTACCACGTAAATGAGGATACAGAAGAAGTGTGAATAATCATTCAAAGTTCACATGTGACATGCGTACAAAGTTATCATATCCACATTTCAAATGTAGGTAATTCATTATTCATGTGACATGCGTATAAAGTTATCAAATCCACATATATAGGTCATTCATTATTCTCATGTACGCACCTTCAATTTGACGTTTAACAAAAATAAACTTCAAACCCTCCACCGTTTCTTAAGTTTCTTTTATGCAAGAGTACACTTCTTGTCAACACAATAAATGAAGAAAGGCAAGTAACACGATGTTATCTATGGGTAGAAATGTGTAGACTGATTAAAAACTAGCGGAGAACCCAGGATGTTGGTCCAACAAGTTAGCGACGATAAACGCAACTTACTTTTCCTCGTGTGTTGTCGCCCAACATGTTGGTTCCAACTTGTTACATAATAAACGAGGCTTTATTCTGGCAACACTTCATGACATGCCATTGAAGCCCCTACCTTCTCATCACCGTGAAACCAGACTAGATGAGGTTAACGTCTCAGTCCGCGTACCCACAGTTACGGATTTTAAATACAGAGGTGTTGTTGGTATCTTAAGTATATTTTGGCCGGCTCTTTCAGTATCCCGCGATTTTGCAAAGTCGGGCGCAGCTAATGGAACGTGTGGTTTTACAAGACAGCCGCATATTTCCTGCCACGGGCAGGGAACTGTATATCAGGAGGGGAGGGGGAGGTGCCTTTTGTCTTGCGAGAGAACTAATTCCTCTCAGTGACTTACACAGGGGGAGTTGGCAAGGAAGGCATTGGACCACCTCTACCCATCAAGGTCGCACAAAATTTATCCGAGTGCGCCACTGGTTAATATTCCATAAATGTTATGAAATATACATTTGAGTCTTAGCTGTGTGTGCGTGTCACATTTATCAGGTGTGCGAAGGGCTTTATTTGATGGTCTAGTCTCGGGAGTCAACCAAACTTCCAGTAAACTAATCGCTTCGGTGGCCGCTTGGCTTAGGGCGTCACTCTCGCATTAGACTAGACTGCTGACTACGGGGAGGGGTGGGGGGGGGAGATCGGGACTCAAATCCCGCTCGAATATACTGAGGGTGTTTCTTACTAAATGGTTTTCCGCTCTCCCTAAACTACGCAAATGCGAGTATTTCCATTTTTTTAGTTGAGGTATTTAACGTGCACTTTCTGAACCAGCTGATTATATCAGCACACAATAATTTATTTGTACGAGCGCTAAACAACCTATCAATTTTACTAGAAAAAATAATTTAACATACCAAATTATCTTTGGCTCTTTTCACCACCGGTATTAATATACTTTTTGGATTTGGATTTTTCCCTTTAGCTTTTTATTTTTGAGTTTTACTTTTGAATTTCACCTTAGAGTTTCACTTTAAAGTTTAACGCTAAAGTTTCACTTTGATTTTTCAAAATTACTTCTCACTTTTGAGTTTTCTTTTGAGTATCGTATTTAATTTTAACTTTGGCACTGCTTCCCCTAATCCAGCCCCATTCACCGACACAGTAAGTCACAAACCACCACTTCGGTCAATTTTTATTTCTAGGGGTAGGTCAGGGTCTTTATTCCTGACTTGGAGCACTAGGAGGATGTGGATGTGCTCATCCGCTTCAAGCTAATGAGGGTGCACTTTCTCAAAAAACTGGCCCTGCTTTCTCATATCCTTTGTCGATATTTTGTGTCTACCCGTGTACTCAACGTAATTCTCGCCTATTCTGGTTGAGAGATCGGGGGTTCGATTCCTGGCCATGTCTATCAAGGGTGATTTGTTTAAACTTGTTTCCCACTCCATGCAAATGCGAGCATATTTAATCTAAATTCTACCTGCATATTTCTCATTCTATATTGATTGTAAGACAGGGCGACGAGTAAATAAAGTTTGTATTCAACCTATTAATTAAAAAGTGGACAAAGCTTCTCCTAATGAAAGGACGGAATTCGATACCGACCAGATTCACTAGAATGTTCTACTCGTAACATATTTTTTTAGCAACATTTCATCCGCACTTGAGTCCATCCATGCCTTCTCTCTCGAATGTCGAGAGTTATTTCCAGCGGCCCTAGTGACGTCATCAAGGTGTAGTGCATGCAGAGTCGGCACAATTTATTGCCGGTTTGAAGGCATTTCATTGCCAACAACTAGAGGTGGAACGGTTTGCTCAGCTGTCTTATCTGGTGTTTGCAAACGTTATCCTCAACGAAGATAACTAATATAATCATTGTACTGTGCTATAACCTATAAGACTCAACTCCAACATATGTCTGACAAGTTGAGACTGATATATCGACATTTCCTCACTTGTGTCTGATACTTTTACATTCCTTTTCTTCACATGTGTCTAGACAAGTTGAGTGATCTGTCGACATTTCTTCACATGTGTCTAGACAAGTTGAGTGATCTGTCGACATTTCTTCACGTGTGTCTTGACAAATTGAGTGATCTGCCGACATTTCTTCACGTGTGTCTAGACAAGTTGAGTGATCTGTCGACATTTCTTCACATGTGTATAGACAATTTGAGTGATCTGTCGACATTTCTTCACATGTGTATAGACAATTTGAGTGATCTGTCGACATTTCTTCACATGTGTCTAGACAAGTTGAGTGATCGGTCGACATTTCTTCACATGTGTATAGACAATTTGAGTGATCTGTCGACATTTCTTCACATGTGTCTAGACAAGTTGAGTGATCTGTCGACATTTCTTCACATGTGTCTAGACAAGTTGAGTGATCTGTCGACATTTCTTCACATGTGTCTGACAAGTTGAGAATGAGTGAATACACGAAAAGGTCGTGGTATAATCCAATGTTTATAGCAATAATCTTATCTGACAGCTAGAAATGTTACTAAACTACTTTCACGTATTAATAAGTCATGCAATTTTTTATCTGTAATTCTTAAGGTGCGGCCGAAGGGAGCGAACGTATCTTTACAGTTTTTATAGCATTACATTTTGTTGGCCAAAATAAATCAAATATTTCTCCACTAGCAACATAGAGCTTAGTTTTCTGCACATGCTAATATCAACAGATCTTGAATAAATGTCAAGGGTGTCCTGGAATTTTGTCAATACTTTTTCTCTTTATTTAAAATGTTTTGACCAAATTCCAGGACACCCTTGACATTTATTCAAGATCTGTTGATATTAGCATGTGCAGAAAACTAAAACTCTACGTTGCTACTGGAGAAGTATTTAATTTATTTTGGCCAAAAAATTTCAATTTCATAATAACTGTGAAAATACTTGAGCTCCCTTCTGCCGCACCTTAATAATTAATATTATAAATACCTATAAAACAACATTAATCATATATTAAAACATAAATTTTGGTGTGGGTGGAGGTTTGTATTTTCTGGCTTTCTTTATATGGATATGGAAGTGTAGCTACGCCGCTGGATATTTCGTGGTAAGGGTCCATCGTTATTCAAAGACAAGTTTATCTTCTGAATAAAATTTTAAAATATCAGCGGTGCTTAAAGGAGGCGTTAAAAAAATCCGAGAGTAGTTACCGCATAGCTGGGTCACGCCGGCTTTCTAGGCAACGTAACACAATTGCGTCGTGGGGATTCGAACTATTGTCTTGGGCAAGAACAGAGGGCACACAATGGTGAGTAAGACTTGAGGAGCGAACAATATCTTGAAAGAGATGGGCTTCTATTGTGTGTCCTTTAATGACGTGTTGAAATATTTAAAATATATACATATTACAAGGTTCATTCTCTTTTTACCGTCTGGATTAAAGCACTCTTTTATTTTCAACGTCTTTAATCATAAAATAACCGACAACGTGCCTTCCATAAACCAAGTAAGTCTACCGCTGTTGATAGGGGGTGCAGGATTAAATTATAATGTTAAAAAAATATTTATGTTACCTGCTTCGGTGGCTGCATGGTCTAAGGCGTCAGTCGTCTTCCATTAAAAGTGAAAGTACAATTTGCCTAGTTATCGAGTGACACAGATTTAAAACTTTGAGTTTCCAAAAAAAAAACTTTAAATGAATTTTTGCTTGGGATTAGGACAGAATATCCAACAAATACTTATGGATTTTGTACTAGGTCAGATTGTGAATGTGGGGAATGCCAGGCCTTCACCGTGGTTCGGATCCCACGTTAATTTGTAGGACCTCCATTTCATCTCACAATCACCCTAACATTACGTATTAGCGTGCGTATAACCCGAACGGGTAGTAAGACGCGGTGATGATTATAATAATAATGTACTAGGTATTTATGCGAATCGATGACGTTCTTGGCATTGACTATATTACGATAAAAATATCGATAAACTCTGAAAAACGTCGAAGATGCTCTCTCTATGTGCTGCAGTATCAAATATTCAGCCAAGTTTTAATTCTGCATGTAAAAATAAAAAGCACATTTAACGTATTATTATGCAAATATGATTTCGTCTTTAATAAATGGTAAAATAATATGTATACAAAAAAATTGTTTTAAAATATTTTTTTTTATGATTATATAATCAGTAAATGTTTGATTTGTACACCTATATATCCGGGGTCGCGTAAACATTTCTCATGCGAAAAGGGGGGCTTCTAACTGTCGGAAAATATCAAGGTGTGGTTCACTTTAAATAGCGCTGGAAGACAAGTCCCTACAAAAATGATAGTTTTTTTTTCTCGCTCCCCCCTCTGTCCCCTTACACACATAAGATACCGGCGCCACTGTTCCCATGCTTCTCTTTTGTTAACAATATAATTCAATTAGCCTAAAGTCGTATTTAAATAATCAAAACTGTTTGTAAAAAAAATATGTAATTTTATCGTCCCAAATCTTTACCAAGCCAGTATCGAATCCTTAATATGAGCTATGGATCTTGGGTTCGATATTTGACGATCTGTAAACAAAAATATGGTGGGTGTAATTAAGGCTTATAAATTAACGGCCTTCTGGGATTGAGTGCCGTGGCTTTTTTTTAGCTGTTAATTTGTTGGTCATCTGTTTAGAAAGTGCGTGTTAAGTGTGTGTGGGGGTAGAGGGGGAAGTTGGTATATACCCTTGATAAAATAATGGTTGGGGATTTTAAACGCACCTAATTTGGATCAGGAATTTAAGAACTCTTCACACAGTCCGATTCTGGAAGTTGGGACGTCGAATACATATTTAACAAGACGTGGCTAGCAAATAAATATGAACCTATTAAATTCCTCGAGGTTTCAAGATTAGTTTAATAACTCACCGCTAGAAAGCACTGACACGCTAGGATAGTGAGTAATTCATCCCATTCCCCTTCATGTTTTTTTAGCACCGCGTCTTACTACCCATTCGGGTTGTACCCTTAAGTAGTATAATTACGCTAATGATTAGTAATTGGGAATGTCGAATTTAGAGGAAGTGGCCCCGCATTTGTGTGGAGGGAGAGTGGAAAACTGTTTGAGGAAAGACCACCCTTAGTACACCTGACTGAGATTCGAACCTTGATCTCCCCGTCCTCGGTAGTCTGGCTCAACACGAAATCCGTGCTTTAGCCAACTACGCCACCGAGGCGGGTCAAGTCACCTGTTGAGGCGTGCCAGGTTGGGATAGGAAGAAGAGGCGGAAGGAGAAGATTGCTTTAAATGTTCGCTTGTTTACCGTCTGAAATCTGTTTACCCGGAAAGGAAAACGCCTCGAGTGATTCCTGCGGACTCGCTACGCTGTCACTTTTATTAGCAGGCCTGGAGTTTAGTAAGAAAGATTTATTTATTAACCTTCAGTTTAGATACTTAAGTGTATGCACGAACACGAAAACGTTTAAAGGTGCAGATTTCTGAATCTTTTATTTGACCAAAATTAAAATGCGGTCGGTTTAAACTTTATTCCAAAAGTTGAATACGGATAAACGCACCATGATGCTACGTCTGGTCCGACCGTTTATCTCTATGATACATCTGGATGGACACCTGAGGCTGAAATTTTCGAGCCGTCGTCTGCACACCATGGTGTAAGAGAGAAACAAACTTGTTTCGCTAATTTGTATGAATACAATGATACACATCAATGTATGTGATAGTTGAATTAAATAAATAGGTTAATAAAAAGTATGAACAGCATAATTAAGTTTGAAACACGTGACTTGATTATTTAAATAAGATGATCTAGCATCTAGGCTAATATCTACAATGAATTTGGAAGGAAGCCCATTTTAAAGGTCTTAATCTCGTAACAGAATAATACCGTATTGTATTTTGGAAGAATAAAATATCTTCCAGATTGGAATTTATACTACCTTTCTAGAAGGCCATTTATTCTACATAAATATTACGAGACAGTAGGATTCTGGTACTAAATAAGGCCTAGAACGGGATTCTTACCAAAATCAGGGTATAGTAATACTTCCTACAAGCCTAAACCTAAATGACCTTTGAACATAAGACTATTACACAAAGTGTATCATTCAGACGAATGTAATCAAGTTATTAGATACCTTATATCATTATATTTATTGAACTTTTATTATAATATGGTTTATGTTATTCTGTAACCAATATACGAGCTGATAGTTAACTTTAAATATATTGTAGCCTTAACAGAATGTAGACATAAACAACATGCGGGATAGCTCCATATTTTAATATATCAAAGATTTTATTCGTATTTATACACGATTACCCATGAAACTGAATTTCATATGCATTATTGTGAGATAATACTTCACTATTTTAAAACAAGAACAGTTTTATGCATAAGAGACATGTTTAAACACAATAACCTTGAAATAAACCGTTACATCTGTCCCCTCGCTATCAAGCAGATGCCATTCTTGAGCGTCACGCTTTGGTCCTTTGCAGAGGGTGTGTGTTTGTCCTTTCAGTATAGTGTAGAGATTACTGGGTTCGACCTTATACCAGGGTTGCCACTCTTTCCCTTATACCAAGCTCCCTGTGTGTTACAGGTCTTCCGGAAGGAATTTCCATTTTTCCAGACATCTTAAATCGAATAGAAAGAACAACATTTTAATCAAATTGGCAAGTGTGAGTTATGTAACTTATGCTTGAAACAGGATGATATACCGACTGATTGACGGGGAAATACATATTCTATCGTTTCACAACCCTTCTTTAAGGGGTAATAAGAAATATTTGAATCAGCGTGCTTAATTCTTCAACCAACCCGCTTCGATAGCTGCATGGTCTAATGCGTCATTCTCGCAATAGGATAGACTGCCTATGACAGGGAGATCGGAGTTTGATCCTGGTCGGGTGTACTGAGGAGGTTTTTTCCTAAATGATTTCCCCACTCTCTCCAAGCAAATGCGAGTACACTACCTCTAAATATAACCTTCCTCATCCCTAACCCGTTAGCGTAATTAGACGGGTAATAAGACGTGGTGCTAAAAAAAATCTTCAATTCACTTATTTATCCATTCAAAGACCTATGTTGAGCGTTCATTAATTATAAAATATCCCAATTAACAAATATTCAGTATTTTTACTTGATTTTGCATAATTCCCTTAGTATTTCAGGTGCGTGGTAACCCTGATTTATCTACCTTAAGTGTTATGGGGGTGGCTGTGGATGGTGATTTAAACTCTCACACCCGTCGTAAACAACATTTTTATATCAGGCGCAGTTTCATGAAGGCCCTTAAAGCCTTAATCCCTTCTGCATCGAAATAAAAGGGGATTTGAAAGCGCCAAAGGGTATGAGGCAATTATTTTACTATTGTATTAATTCGAAACGTAAACTCGAGTCTTATGTTTGTTTTTGTTCCGTCAAGAGATATTCAATAAATATGTACTTTTTTTTTGTGTGTTTTACGATTGGGATTAAAACGAGATGCATGGAAGTGAAAAGGTTTTTTTTTCAAGGTTATCTAAATAGTTTACGCGCACTCTACTGGGTGGACGAGTTTGAGTCAATTTTTAGAGGGATACATATTTTTCAAACCCGCAACGGTGTGCGGATAAAGGCGCCAGTCTCGTCTTGGAATCGCCGGTTCGAATCTCGGCCGGGTGTGGCACGAGACATTTAATGTCAGATTAAAGGGAACTAGAGTTAATGTACGTAATTTTTTCTGTTTTTATTACTTTCTTCTTTGCCAAAATAAATTAAAGGAGATCAGTAGATACATTATTTTGGTTTAGTTTTCTACATAAAGTATTTCCAATAATTGATTCCAATGATTATTCCTAACATTTGTCATCAACGTTGCGTGATTTGACTTGGACTTTTTTTTTATGTTCTTGGTCAAATGCTGTGAACTCCATAACAAATATTTAAAAAAAACATGCTTAGATTACATTTTGTAGAAAATTAAAGCAAAGGGGTCTACTTAAACATTATTCGATTTACTATCCGCTTCGGTGGTCGAATGGCGTCATCCTCGTAATGGACTGTACTGCCAATGACTGGGCGGTTGAAGCTCCGTAAAGCCCCATCATCAGAGTCCTTATCCTTAATTCCTTTGTCCTCACCACTCCGTAGAATTTTACTCAACTTTTAACTTTCTAAGGACGACTCTATACGGACTAACTAGCTCAGGTTTTAAATATATTATTTGCGACTGCGCATAACCTATCTGTCAAATGTAACCCTATCTTGGACGTTTTATCAAAATATGTTGTGTAATTACTTTTGTTAATAATTTTTTCATCTGCCTCACTGATTGACGTCTGCTTGCGCCTAACTCGAGAAACGTTCCTTTCGAAAAGTTTAATTTGACGTTGCTTCCAACTTTATTAATGGTTCGCATAGTCACGTGATTACGAAGCTTACGGACTGTGGACTGTGTAGATGGGACGAGGATCTGGTGATGTATACCTTGTCTGAGCCCCAGTGTAAATACAGAGGCATCGCGGATGGACGGTAAGACGTGGAAGTAGGGAAGTAGCACTGTCAGGATGAATTCTCCAGTTGCCGGTCAAACGACGGTAGACAGGTCCAGTCGAGGTTCCTTGTTCCGCACTAGATATCACTGATGACGCTGTGGGAACTCAGTTGGAACGTGTCGGTGAAAAGAATCCCAGACAACTCTGAAGACCGAAGTTTTGTCAGGATTAGCTCAACTTAAATCTATCCTTGTCTCAAGGGGTATACATAGGCCTACTTAAGACGGGGGACTTGGCGGTAGCTGCCGAGACTTTGGCGCGTCATTTTTATTCATTTTTCTGGAAATAATTTCTACTATCTGTATTAATAAAATGAATTTGTTTGTCTGTAAATCATGAGCATTGGGCGGTGTATACCTCATACGGAGAGCCGAAATTTAAAATTTAGTAGCCCTTATGCACAAACGTGTGCACCTTGAATCCGGAATTTTAATTTTTTTATTAATTTTTTTTTTGTCTGTTTTATGCAAAGGAAAGCACTGCCCCGGGAAACGATGAGTACTTCTGCTAGTTCATAATAAAATTAGGAAAATAAATAGAACGATAAAATCATACATATTTTATTATTAATTTAGTCTATTATTATTTATAATAAAATTTTCTAAGGTTTGTCATATTAAGTAAACTTACAATAAATAAGTGTTCCTCAGAAAAACAAACATTGTTTTGATAGATATATTAAACAGTCATACACCTTAAAAACAATTTTCTTAGGAATTACAAAAAACACTTAAATTGCTAATAAATCAGTCATCACTTAACTACCCTCAATTAATTTTGGTTTTAGAAAAACTGACTTATTATCTCTCTTATAAAAAACAAAATACATGTTTTGAAAAGTAATCAAAATTTTAAAAAAAAACCTTGGTATCATATAACATTTAAATATGGGTTTGAACAAAATCTATGGAACTGTTTTGGTTGTAACTACTAAATATTATGAGTTTTTTCTGTTGTTGGAAAACTATTGTTCTTTCTCCTATTATTGTTTATATAGAGCTAAAACAAAAAAATATGTTTGTATCTTCTAAAAGGCGTTATGCGAAATTTGGATTATTGTTGTCCCTTCGTGTGTTTCTAGAAAAACAATTGGAAAAGCGAGAAAAAACACTTATTTTTACAACAACAATCCTAATATTTTTTATTTTTTAGGCTCCGCTGTTTGTCTTGTGAAGAAGTTGGCTTTTGGCTACACTGGAGTTGAGGGTTGGACTAGTAAGAGTTTGTGAATTTATAATGTGGCTAGAAATGAGAATAAATGCCACACCGTTCTGCAAAGTGAAGTTAATATAATTTGGACCTAATTGATAAAATATTCTTCAACATTTATTTTAATTCAAAGCGACTATATTATTTACTATTAAAAAAGTCAAAATATCTTATGAAGGTATCTATTGCTTTTATTTTATTTGTGGTAGATGAAACCCCTAATTGCAGCTCCTAGATAAAGTCCCCCGGAAAGGTGACAATCGGCTCTGATTCTGGGATTTTGATGGAAAGAAAGGCTTTGAAAATACGAACTTTTGCTGTCAGTATTAATAACACTAATATGATATTATTGGTTTTATAAAGTTTAAATATTAGCTTTCAAAGGCGACATCTGAAGACTACATGACTTGACGTATGAGTATATTAAAATTGTTTGAGTAACTTTATGTAACTGTCAGAAATAAAAATTCTAAATGTATCTAACCGTACAATTCTTGGGTTAGTGATTATTCTGGGTTTAGCTACAAGTTGGCCAAAGTCAGGGAAAACCTGACGAATTCAAGGACTTTAAAACTTCTATAATAATCAGGGGAATGTCAAATAATTTGGTAGACAGTCAGAGAGAATAGTAGGCTATATTTGGCTGCTTGGTAGGCGAAAAATGTTATAGAAAGTACTTGGAGAGTTTTGAAATGTGGTGCTGGAAAAGATTTGAGAAGATTAGGTGGACAAACAAGGTGATAAATAAAGTCCTAAAAAGAGTGGTTGAGAAGAGAACCATTTTGGATGTGATTCTTCGGTGCGAAGAAAACTGGTTTGAACACACACATCCTTAAGAGGAACTGTCTCCTGCACGACGTAATAAAGGGAAAGGTTGAGAGAAAGAGGAGGATTCAAATATTGGATAATATAAAGGAAATAATAAAATTCTGAGAGTTGAAGGAGGCAGATTAAAGGGTGGATTGCGGTCTAAGTTCACTGACAAAAGGAATGGACATAAGGCAAAACAAATAATAATAATGAGGAAGGTTTACTGCATCTCATTCATAAATGGCTATTATAGTAAAGTCTATATAGACCTATGTTTTTTATTTTGTGTGCATTTCAAAAATAATTGTTTGTGATATATCTTTTTTAACATCTCTAAAATATCCCAATATCGGTTTTAGTCAGGGAATTCCATTAGGACGAAGGATGAAGGAAGCCACCACCTCTGCCCCCACGGAGTCCCTTCACCCCGCCTGGGCGCGTCCCTCGGCGACCACTTTGTCAAGGAAGGCGAAGTGCGTGCGAGGCTCGTAAAGAGACTCCGACGAGACTCTCGTGACGTAGGACAGGGTAGCGGCTAGGGTTAAGGGTAGTGAAGGGGAGGGAGTTGCTCTCCCCCCCCCAACCCCCCCTCTCTTCGCCGGCAGGGACCACGCCCCACCGTATCGATTGGGGCGGTGGGGTCGACGATACGAATACCATCGGCCGGTTCGCCTCGCGTTTTGTTTTACGTTTGTCGGTGTAAATAAATCGCATGACCGTATTTACGGTTGATTTTACACTGTCCTTTCTATATATATTTTTTTTTAGCCACCTTTGATTGTGATTTGTGTGTGGAGTCACCGCCACCTTCCACATAAATGGCTTACCCACTCACCCATGCAAATATGTTTACAGTTCCTAAAAATTATACCTTACAGCCCTTATACTATCTGCTTGTATTTTTTTTCCCCAGTACTGCATTTTGTACCCTCATTTGTGTTGAGATAGAGAGTGGAAAACCATTTGGTGGGGGGAGGGGGGGTGACCCTCAGTACTTCCGACCGGGTTCAAATTACGATCTCACCGTCATTGGCAGTCCATTCTATTGCGAGAGTTCTGACTTATACCTTTCGGCCACCGAAGTGGATATTTGCTTAATTAATATGCGTATATAACTTAGCGTAGTTGGCTAACGCGCTTGTCGTGTTGAGCCCGACTGCTGAGGACGGGGAGATCGAGGTTCGAATCTCGGTCGGGTGAACTGGGGGTGGTTTTTCCTAAATGGTTTTCCACTCTCCCTCCACGCAAATGCGGGTTCACTTCCTCTAATTCAACCTTCCCAATTCCTAATCCATTAGAGTAATTAGTACTTAAAAAAGCGTATAACCCGAATGGGTAGTAAGACGCGGTGCTAAGTATTATTATTATTATATAGTATAACTTAGGCCTACTTATGCGTATAAACCATTCGGTTAGTGATACGCTGTAACAAAAAAAAATTCTTCAAAATAGGTTCACATGAGGACCCAAATGTAAGGCGTGTGTCTGGAGTTGGTTTGAGTCTTGTGCGCACATGACCCTTTATTCAAATAAACAAATAAGCTCACTCACTATACGCTTCGTTTCCCACGTTTTTCTTTTTACAAATTGTGATGTGTGTAATAGCGAAACTTTTATGAGTTTTTTTTTGTTCTGCCATACGTCAGCATGAGTGACATTAGCACATCACAACAGTGGAGAGTGGCTATCATTCAAAGTCTCGACCGGAAGTACACACATCACAAAATATTCCGTCTGATTTACACAGGAAGGAAATCTCTATTAACAATTATAAAACTTAGTAAAATAATTTTCAAATAACCCGCTAGGCGGCTAGGGTGGCCGCGTTGTCTAACGCGCTACTCTCGCAGTAGGCTGGACTGCCAATGACGGGGAGATCGAGGTTCGAATCTCGATCTGGTGTACTGAGAGTGGTCTTTCCAAAACTGTTGTCCACTTTTCCTCCACACAAATGCGGGCACACTATTTCTAAGTATAACCTTCCTAATCCCCAACACATTAGCGTAAAATCATTAGCGTAATTTAGTACATAGGTGTATAAACTGAACAGGTAGTAAGACGCGGTGCTAAAAAAATAATTAAAAAACTTCAAATGCATTAGATTCCGGTTTATCAGGGCACCAGTTAATCAGGGCAGCCGTTTATATGGAAAAAAAATTGAAGAACAGTATCAAAACAAGTATCTAACCCGATCCCACCCCCCTCTATCCCCATTTATCTGGACCAACTTACCGCTTAATCGGGGTAATGAAGGTCGTGATTGAACAACGAACTGTGTGTAGATGACACGTACGCTCGAAACAGGGTCATTTTCTCAGTCGGACACCAACCTAGACTAGAATGGAATGTGACATTTTCATTCTATTCCACAGTAAAGTTCGTTCACGATAGGTTTTTACCTGGATGACCGTTCGAAAATCACATGTTTAGGTTTTGGGTTGCCAACACTTTAATTACCTGTTATATATTACATTTAAAATAACGCAAACTTAAATTTTCTCATACTCTTTAATTTTTTTTAAATTTCTTTTTATATAACTCGAAACAATATTTTAAACATCATTATTATTTAGCACCGCGTCTTACTACCCGTTCGGGCAACATAATTAAAAGTACTTATTCTCCGTTTTGGAACGTTATTGATTTTGTGTAATATAGTGCACACATCAATACCTTTTAATACAAGCATCGTATTTACTTGGAAAAGAGAAAATTCTTGTTATTTTTTTTTTACATACAATAAATGATTTTATGATTATTTTATCGTATTTTGAAATATTTAACTGAATAAAATATTTTCATTAACTGCGTGTCTGCATCATTGTAAAAAACTTGTTTACCGTTATGTTCAATTACATGGTTTAGATTCGTCAGTCGCCATTTTGAAGCTATGTTCTTTAGATGTGTTTGTGAAAGTGGTGTGAATATTTTTTTAAGGGAAATAAAACTATAAATAAACTTTGTGTCCGTCCTCAAATAAATATATAAATAATATTGGCCTAAATTACTGTGGTTAACTATCACATTAATATATTACCATCTGTTTTCATTACAGTGATCCAAAGTGATAGATGTCAGCTGTTGGCATAGTGATATATTAGGGATTACTTCTAGTAACATTTTGAGCTGTCATCCAGGTAAACTCAGGTCGTGAATGAATTATAGGTAGGTGTGGTCTTCTATTTAGTATAGCTCCACGCTTTTAGGCGTACTGAGCTTGACTGTGAAATTGGCCCAGGCTTCACACGCACATACATACACACACGGTGGGGCAAGAAGTGTTGACACAATTAGAACGCTATAGTTTAACTACTAAATGCTTCAAATCAAACTCAAAATAACAACTAAAGATTGACAACTTTCTACATACCATTGAATTATTTATAAAAAAACATTATCCTTTAAATGGCCACCATTATATACAATACCTTGTCGTTAGCGCTTGTAGAATACTGACATTACTGCACAAAGTCTCTAGTTGAATTGCTTCAGCTTCCACCACACAAAAACAAGTCTGGTGAACATGGTGGTCAGGCGATGTCCCCCTGTCGTGAAACGAGGTGCCTAGGAAACATTTTGCGAAACACCTGAGCCCTGAACTACCACGAAAGAGAATGGGATGCCAACAACATGTGGTTCCAGCAAATTGGGTCAACGACCCACACAGCCTGAACATCAATGAAGGTGGTTCGCATAGTGCTTCCTGGGCCCCTCGTTGGGACATCGCCTTGCCACCACGTTCACCAGACTTTAACAGCTCCGGACTTTTATTGTGTGAGGCGTATTAAGAGAGTCATGTTTACGCGACTCATTCAGAACATTATTATTATTAGCACCGCGTCTTACTACCCGTTCGGGTTATACGCACTTACGCTAATGTGTAATGGTAGGGTGATTGTGAGATGAAATGAAGGACCTACAGTTTAACGTGGGATCCGAACCACGGTGGAGGCCTGGCATTCCCCACATTCACAAGATGTCTTGTCAGAGGTGAAGGAAGGGTTTGGAAATCAGATAAATCTGTGCCGGGACCGAGGATTGAACCCCGGCCGCCAGCACAGAAGTCTGACACCTTACCCCTAGACCACCAGGTCACCCATTCAGAACAATTCAGGAAATTAAAGGAAGAATTGTGGTTGAAGTTGAAGCAATTCAACAAGAGACATTGCGCAAAATCATGTCAAGATTTGATAAACACATACAACAATGTATTACATATAATGGTGGCCATCTTAAGGAAATCATTTAAAAATGAATAATTCAAGGGTATGTAAAAAATTGTCACACTTTTGTTATATTATTAATATTAGCACCGTCTTACTGTTGTACGCACTTGTGTGTAGGGTGATTGTGAAATGAAATGGAGGACCTACAGTTTAACGTGGAATCCGAAACACGGTGGAGGCCTGGCATTCCCCACATTCACAAAGATGTGATTAATATAGGCATTGTCAGAGGTGAAGGAAGGGTTTGTCAATCAAATAAATCTGTCCCGGGACTGAGGATTGAACCCCGGACCCCTAACACAGAAGTTTGACACCTTACCCCTAGACTGCAAGGTTACCGTGTTGTTTTAAGCTTATAGTAGAAATAGTAGATATAAAGTGTTAAGTAAATGTATCAACACTTTCTGCCCCACCCTATATTAAGCTTGTTTGATATTTTTTAAATACATTTTCAGACCAATAAAAATTAAACACAATGTACTTTCTTTAAAGGTCAAATTCATTTTATTTTATCCATTCAATTTTTTTTACTCTTTTATAATGTTTTTATCAGATCATTGGTTAAAATTTCGCTTAATCGGTTCAAAGTGATATGTTCCCGATGTATCCCAATTAACAGGAACACACTGTATCTATAACACGCTTCGGTGGCCGCATAATCTAAGGCGTCACTCTCATGTTGGACTGGCCTGCTAATGATGGGGAGATTTGGGTTATAATCCCGGGTTGTTCTACCAAGGGTGGTGTTTTACTAAATGGTTTCCCACTCTCATATCACGCAGATGCGGGTATATTACCTCTAAACTGCTTCCTTCCTAATTCTTACTCTATTAAAGAGTAATTATCGTATGTGCGTATAATCTGAACAGTTAGTGAGATGCTGTGATAAATAAAACCTGCAACTTTCACTTTTAATAGAAATGTTAAATAGCAATAACTAATAATAAAAGTAATATGTAATTAATGGTTGTATTTCCTAAAATTTCCTTCCCACCAAAATCTCATTATATACTATAAACCTAGATTTTAGTAGGAAATTCGTTATTTTCTTGCTGTACTTTTTTTTTTCTAAAGCGAAATTGTGTTAACCCGCTATTCCTCCTTTTAATATAACTTTTTTCATATTTTATTTATTCTTTTTTGAAATCGCGAACGCTAGCTAATCTCGACTCGTCTCATATCCGTAGAAGAGGTCATATTTCACAGAAAACCAATATTCATTTTGACTGAATTTTAAAAATTCATATATAGATATATATGTTTTCCCTCCAGGGCGAGTAAGTAAACACAGTCATCGGATGTGAATGTGATTGGAGGGAAATGGCGATGCGACTGTTGTTGGTTCTGGTAATAAGGTTGGCTTCTATACAATTAACGACGCGTAACTATTAGTTTTAGTGTGTTCAATCGTTCACCATAGCGGGTTTTTTTTAAATTTGATTTTGTTTCTAATATTTTTTAGGCTCCTCGTTTTACTACCAATTCGGATTGTAAGCATATGCACTAACTGCGCTAATATATTAGAGGTGAGGAAGGTTGAATTTAGATGCGTTGAACCCGTATTTGCGTGGAGGGGGAGTGTAAAACTATTTATGTAAAAAAAAATACCCGACCACGATTTGAACCCCGATCTCCTCGCCATCGATAGTCCAGTATATTGCAAGAGTGACGCTTTAGGAATATTCGACCACCGAAGTGAGTTCGATTTAAAGTTCTTTATTAAAGTCTTGTATCGATTATTTTTGTATCGAGATTAAGTATGCGTGAAAGCTTCAACATTTTTAATCCGAATTTAACCAAGATTCGAAATTTTCAAATCCAAATGGATCCGAGATTCTTGTCCGATGGAATGTAATTCGAAATTTTAATGTAACCCGCTTCAATGGTCGAATAGTCTAAGGCAGTGGTGGAGCTTTTGAGGTGTTAGGTGCTGTCTCTTCATCGTTTATAAATGAAACATTCTTTAACTCAAATTGCATTCCTACATTATAATAAAATTAAGTGTTTTATCATCTGTTGAGATGTTTAGTTTATAGAACTCCATTCTTAAATGAGTTTCTTATAGATATTATAATCATTATTACATGCAGATATACATTAAACTATATAGGCCTATATATATCCTATATATAATTATGTGATAAGGATTATAATATCTAAGAGAAAGTCACTCAATGGAGTTATATAAATTAAACATCTCAACAGATGATAAAATAGTTACCTGGTGGTCTAGGGGTAAGGTGTCGGACTTCTGTGTTGGGGTCCGGGGTTCAATCCTCGGTCCCGGGAGAGATTTATCTGATTGACAAACCCTTCCTTAACCTCTGACAAGGTGTATTAATCACAACTTGTGAATGTGGGGAATGCCTGGCCTCCATCGTGGTTCGGATTCCATGTTAGACTGTAGGTCCTCCATTTCATCTCACAATTACCCCACCATTACACATTAGCGTAAGTGCGTATAACGCGAACGGTTAATAAGACGAGGTGCTAATAATATTAATAATAATAAACACTTAATTTTATTATATTATAGAAATACAATTTGAGTTAAAGAATGTACACTTTATAATAATAACCTATAATATATATGTATATATACACAAACACACAGAGTTGAATTTAAAAATGGACCAAGATCCACGGAGAACAAATTCGAGAAAAAGCAAAACACTGTTTGTGTAAAATATAATATAATTTAAGTAATTCTTTTTAAATTAAATTTTCCTCTATGTTAGATAAATTGAAATATGACCATATTTAATAAAAAGGAAAATTAAATGGTATGGTGCACCACACATATTTTCTCTCGCTTTTATCTTAGAATAGTCATTTACAAAAAACTCGTAATATTTGTGAAACGAAATAATATATCTATACATTGTTGTAGAAACACTACACCAAAGATCATAAATGAAATAATATTCACTGTTACTTACTCTATGGCAATAGGAACTAGGAACACTGTTACAGAATAATTGAGAAAAGAGAAATATATTTTTCTACCAAAGAGCATAATAAATAAATAAAGTTTAAAAGTTATAATTAAATTGACAATAATTATATTTGCTTATAGTTCAGAAATCACTGGTTTTATAAAATTATATTTCAAATAAAAGGTTCTTATCTGTAACAGTAAGTACTACATCTATACAATAATAAATTATTTCGTATCTGAAATAGTTGCAGAGAAATTATCAAAATTGGAAAAATGATACTTTTCATCTTGTTTATAGTAATAAACAGTATCTAGATATAAAATTTAATCAAAATTGTTAGAGAGAACTTCGATTTTTTTTTTCATTACCCTTAAGTTTAGGGCTAGATATCTTATTTAAAAAACCCAAGGGGGTACCTCAAGGAAATCCTATATACCAATCTTTAGACCGATCGGTAAAATAGTTTCAGTTCTAGCCCGAAGTAGAGAAAGACAAACGACATTGCGAAAACAACTTTTCTTGTTTCAGGGAGCCATGAAACGTCGACATTTATCAAAATCTTGAGCTCGAATTTTTTGACGATGTGTCGAGAAAAGTTACTAAAAAACCGTTTGTTCCTTAATGGGTTCATAATATATATTAACTTACATCTAGGTAAAATACCTCTTTATAATTGGCAAAATTTACTCTACATGAAGATTGCGGCCTTTAGAGGAAGTGTGCCCTCATTTTCATGGAGTAAGAGGGGAAAACCATTTTGGGAAAAACAAACACCCGACAGGTGTTTGAACCCCTCATCTCTCTGTCATTGGTAATCTAGTAGTCTAGTGGGGTGACCTGGTGGTCTAGGGGTAAGGTGTCAGACTTCTATGCTGGCGGCCGGGGTTCAAACCTCGGTCTCGGCAAAGATTATCTGATTACCAAATCCTTCCTTCACCTCTGACAAGACGTCTTGTGAATGTGGGGAATGCCAGGCCTCCACCGTGGTTCGGATTCCACGTTAAACTGTAGATCTCACAATCACCCTACCATTACACATTAGCGTAAATGCGTATAACCCGAACGGGTAGTAAGACGCGGTGCTAATAATAATAATAGTAGTCTAGTGTGAAAGTGACGCCTTAGACCATGCGGCCACTGAAGCAGGTGTTATGGCGGTTCCCCACATCTGTTCTAAGGTGTCACTCGCGCATTAGTAGACACCTGCCGATGATTATCGGCGTTTGAAGCCCGTTCACAGGATGCCTACCATTCGGAAAAACTGGAATTAACTGGGATTTTGGTAGATAAAAAAAATCCTGGAAAATGTAGTTATACTCAAAATATGAAGCATAATAATCAATAAATTACAATGTGATTCAAACTATCTTTTTTTTTGTAAATATGTTATTTTAATTTTTCAACTCCTGGTAGGCTATGTTAATACAAATAAAAAACATGTTTATTTAAATTTTAAATCTTATGATTACTCATCAAAACTACTAATAAAAAAAACGGAGAGGGGGAGTTTAAAAGGGTGTGACATACTTTCGAGTCGGGAATTTTAGGAAATGATATCGGGGGAAAAAGTCGGGAATTTCATTGGTCAAGTTGGGTAGACACCATGAGTTGGTTCACGTGTGCCGAGAATGTGTTTTCCTAAAAGCTTTTTTTATTCTTAGATATTCTGTATATGATCTCTCTTTTCTTTGTGGTAAGAAGTATAGTTAGTTGTATGTTCTCTCATGCAGAGCTTGTAGCAATACCCTTAGGATTATATTCCTCTAATGTAAGTAATAAGGCGAGTGGTTTGTTATCCCTACAGCGGCCCAGAGTAAGTAGAATGTGTATTTATGTTTCATCCTAATGAAAACACGGCCCTCGCTCGGCGAGGAGTAATGGAGCCGCCATGGAAGTTGCCTACACACGTTGCCCCTGTGCAAGTTTTACCTATTAATTTCAACCCACCCTGTCTAAATTTGCTCTTAGCTCTTTTCCATGTCTTTGGTCCGTCTCGGCTCTCTTCTGACCCCTTTCCTCCGCTAGGTCTTTCCCATCTCTTTTTATTAACATCATTAACACTGTGGAAACCGCGGGGTTTTTGCTTTCATACGCGACCTTTGCCCTTTACTGATACGTGATACAATATTTAGTCTATTCACCGTTCAAATTACGTAAGGGTTTTAAGGGGAGGTTTATGTATTCTTACGAGGGAGGAAGGGTCAGAGTTCTTATTACGTAAGGTTTTTTTAATAAATGATTATGAGACAAAATCTAAAAAAAAAAAAAATGTTCAGAAGATAAATATTTTATTAATTAAAAAAAATCACTAATATTTAATTTTCTTACTGCAGATAATTTATTTTAAAATTTCATAACACTCGTTTTATTTCCACTCCTTATGTATAGAATCACTTCTTTGAAAAAAAACGCGTCTTACTGCCCGTTCAGGTTACACGCCTATTTACTAATTACACTAATATGCTAAGAATTAGGAAGGTTGAATTTAGCAGAAGTGTACCCCATTTATGTGGGGGAGAATGAAAAAGCGTTTAGGGAAAACCACCCTCGGTGCATCCGACCGGGATTGAACCACGATCTCCCCGTATCGGCAGTTTATTGCAAGATTAGCGCTTCAGACCATACAGCCCCCGAAGTAGGTTTGCTCAAATTATAATTATTCGAGGCTATTTATTTTGGCATGCCTTGTGACTAGTGACTGGGCCGTCACGCCAAAATAAACATATATTCACGTTAAATGGTTAAAACCTTTTATTAGATCCTTGACCACTGACAGGGGATGGGGAGGTTGTCCACCCTCAATTCAATTCTGAAAATAGCAACGGATTATTTATTCTCGTCCAAATAGTAATTAAACAAATAACTTTGTTTTTGCCACATCCTAGTTTTGAACCACATCTACTTATTTTCTTAACTCACTTACATGCCCCTTGTGATCATATTAAAGAGGTTTAGTCCCGACACTTGCGAAGTGGGAAGCTTTGGTAATGACAAAGGAGAGAATAAGGACTAGTGAAGCTATAAAGTTGGATGGAGTAGAGCTGAGAAAGGAATAGTGTAAAATATCTTTGAATCGTGATTGAAGTGAAAGCTGGGATTAAAAAGGATCTAATAGGAAGGCAGCAAGGGGACTTCTTCTAAAGGTGCGTAAAGACCTGGTATGGAGAAGAGAAGTATATTTGAAGTGTAACGTTGTACAGGGAGTACTTTGTACCCATAGTCACATATGCAGCAGAAACATGAACATTGACTGCAAGAGAGACTAAGAAAGTGGAGGTAATGGAAATGAAGTTTGAGAAGAGCATATTAGCTGTCACGAGGAGAAATAAGATTAGGAATAAAGATATCTGGGAAAGAGTGGGAGTACTGAGAGTACATGGGCTAGTAGAGGAAGCAAGGCTGAGATGGTATGGTCAAGTAATAAGGAGAGGAGACTAAGTAAGAGATGGGAGTAGCAGTTAACAGAAAGTGTTTGAGAGGATTAGAATGGAAGAGACTAAAGGAGGGAAAATGGTGGAAGGAAACAGGAAGATGGAGGCATTTTACTAAAGGGACCCTGCCACACACTGGAAACCGTGTATGTTGGTGTTGATATTATGAGTCCCGACACAAAAACAGAGTTGTTCACCCGCAGAAGAATATACCTTACGCTGACCTTGAATATCGGGGTTCAATCTCAGACCGGATTGCTCGGGTAGGGGCGTGGGAGGAGGAAAAGGGTGCATGTAATTTCCTATATTATTTAATAAAATGCTGATGGTTTCCTAAAAATAATCCTGGTTCTGTGAATTTGATAAAACATGGGTGTAAGTGGGTCACTTTTGCCACAAATTAAAGCTTATGGTTTTCATATTTTAATAAATTGAAAAAAAATGACACTTTACCACGGGAAACAAACCCAAAATCTTTGGCATAGCTGAGCTACCCAGGGATCGTCCAATGATCGGGGTAATTTTTCACTCATGCTTTAAGGCAGAGTCTGTGATGGTCGTGTGGATATCATCGGTTACTAAGCGCTATAATTTATATCAGAGCCAACGGCGGCTCGGTTGTGGCTTTATGCTGTCATTAATACAAATACATTGTAGCCAACGTTCTAAGTGAATCAAGAAGGAAGAAAGAGACGCTATATAACTAAGCTT
This sequence comes from Timema monikensis, assembly GCA_902151445.1. Taxonomy (NCBI): domain Eukaryota; kingdom Metazoa; phylum Arthropoda; class Insecta; order Phasmatodea; family Timematidae; genus Timema; species Timema monikensis. The sequence goes on from CABFVZ010001479.1 coordinate 73,898, forward strand.
CGCCATTCATATATATTTAAATTGGAGAGCCCTGCTTAAATTGTATAGCGTTGCTTTTTTCCATTATGTTTTTGGTTTCAAGTTCATTTTCAAAGGAAGAGTATCATAATTTAAGAACTTTAATGACACATTAATTGATAAAATGTAATAGTTATTTATATCATACCATACAAGCTACAGAAGACATAGAACGTACCGAGATCAAGATAGATTATAAAAAGAGGAAAGAAAATGAACGCATTAAAAATTAAATGAAGACTATTTGAAAAAAAATTATAAATTGAAGGAAAGATATCTGTACAAAAGATGAACAAAAGCAAGGGGAGAAAAATTTAAGAAGCACAAAAATGTAGAGCATCAAACAAATTGTTCACAAAAGCAAATTAAATATTATTGGTATCTAAGGTTTTGTAGAATAATAATTTACAGACAAGGATTTGCCAAATTTGCACCCAAAACGAGAAAAAAAAAGTATATTTGAATCAAACAACCCTCAAAAGAAAATTTAAAAACAAAACCGCACCGCGATTTGATGTCAAAAAATAGCGATACGAGGCCATGAAACCGCACCACGAGGGGACTCCTGGTTCCAACTGTTCCTCCATTTACAAATGTTGAGACAGGTTCTTGGAAAAGTTACCCAAATTCATCGGTCACTTTTTATGCATTAAATTGTACTTCTGACTTATGCCGGAGAGAAGGAAAGGAAAGCCGCCAGTTTCTGCTCTGCGGGGCTGTGTATTACCGATTTCCCCGTGCAGTGCCGTCGAAAGGTCGACTGTAATTAGTCGGTGAATATGTAATTAACCGGAGAGAATATTGTAACAGGTGGTGCGGTCTACCGCCTGGACGTCATCCTCATAAGAGGCCACCGGGAGACGCGCTCTCTCAACTCAAAATTACACTTTTCAAGTCACTTTGAAAAGGGTCAGACCCATATTATGTTTCTATGGAAGGGAAGTATTGACATATCTGGTCTATAACAGACCTGTCGTTAGTAACACATTCAACCATCGAGCTCTGTAGTCGACACGTGAGTGTGAAAAAAAGAACTAGAATTGTTGTTAGTGGGTACAACTCATTTGAAAATGTTTTTGGTTTAGGTGTAAGGAACTCTAGTAAAGAAAGGGAGGGATTCTTGCAGTTTTCATAGCAAAACTTTTTTTGGCCCAAATAAATAAAATATTGCTCTAGTAGAAACAAAGAGTTTAATTGTTTCTTCACATGATAATATCAACAGTTGTTGAATATCTGTCATGAGCATAGCAGCATTAGATGATAAACTTTTTAAATGAAGAGAAAAAGTTGTCATTAAATTCTAGCACACCCTTGACAGATATTCAACAACTGTTGAGGTCACCAGGCGAAGAAAATTAAACTTTTATGTTTCTACTGGATAACTATTTGATTTATTTTGACCAAAAACTGGGAAAATACTGCCCTTAACTTAGGTTCCCTACATTTCTACTTTAACCTATTTTGCAGAAATTAAATTCCGGACATATCTATTGTATTTGTTTCATTTAAATAACTGACATTTTTTTTACAGAAAAAAAATCTTTTTCATAGAATTTTCCTGGGAAAGTTTGGGTAGATTTTATCTTAAACTTTCCATCTCATCACATCCCTAGTTATGGATTGAATCCTGACCGTGTGTATTGATCACATATATCTACGATAATTTTCAACCCTCCCTCCACACAGATTCGCTTGCATATGTCCTCTTGTACCTCTTTTCGCGTAGTTTGCCTGTTCAGGAAAAGAGCTGATAGCCATGGTGGGTTTTAAAAGGCGGTACACAGTAAACAATTATCTGTTTGTAAAGCGCGTATTTGACACACACGTTAAACATAGTAATAAAGTATTCAATGCTGAAAAGACTGATGGTGATTTTTGAAAAGTGATGCTTCGACGTGTATTCATTATTAATCTCTTCGAGCTATTTTTTATTATCAATATTAAAGTAGCACGTTGGCCCGCCTGACTTTCGAGAGTAACGTTATTACATTTCCTTTAGAATGGAACATAATTCCTGTCGCGTCAGCTATATTTTAACGGCCCCTTTCGTGTACTTTTCTAGAATAGATGATTTAAAAAAAAAATAAAACACGCTTTTTCCTAAAAGATTTTAATTATTATTCCCACTGCCACTTTGAAAATAAATTGTACGGTGTACTCACTCTCTCTCCTTTAGTTAAAAATGAAGACATATTTTACTAAAAACTCATAACATGTTTGTGAAGTGCAATAATAATATACATTGTTGCAGAAATACGTTGGAAAAAAATAGTATCACATACCACCAAAGAGAACTAAATGACACGCTTCTGGGGTTGCGTGGTTTAACGCACTATCGATTATGAGATCGATGTTCTAGTCTCGGTTGGATGTACTAAGTGTGTTTAAAAAAAAATCCATGCTTTCTCCACGCAAATGCGGGTACACTTCTTCTAAATTTAACCTTTCAAATCCTTAAAACCATTAACATAATTAGTACTTAAGCGTATAACCCGAACGAGTAATAAAACGCGGTGCTAAAAAAATAATCCCTAAATGAAATAATATACACTTTTACAGAAACAGTTAGAGAATAAAGGAACATCTCTGTTCACCAATGAACATAACAATCGATTTCTGAGACCTTAACTAAAAATATTTGCTAATAGTTCGAAAACTATTGGTTCTATAAAAAGTCGTGTATTTGTAATAACACTATAACTTTACACTGATGTAAACCTTGATGTTCTTGGGGTAAAGTGCTTGACTTAGGACCCGATATTTGTGGGTTCAAACCCAGCCGGGATCGACGGATTTCTTCTTGAACAATAAAAATCTAGCACAGCTTCCTTCGGAGAGGAAGTAAAGCCGTTGCTCTCAAGTCGATTGTGGCGTGTAAAAGAACCCTGGAAGGTGTGTAAAAATACCGTTCCTGGGAAAAATTGGTAGGCCCTTTAGCTCTCGCTCATATAAATTATTGTGTGCTGATATAGTCAGTCGGTTCAGAAAGTACATTTTAAATACTTCAAATAAATAAAAAATATATATATCAGATTACGCTCTATGAACCAACTTAATCTATTATTATTATTATTATTATTAGCACCGTGTATTACTACCCATTCGGGTTATACGCACTTAGGCTAATGTGTAATGGTAGGGTGATTGTGAGATGAAATGGAGGACCTACAGCTTAACGTGGAATTCGAACCACGGTGGAGGCATGGCATTCCCCACATTCACAAGATGTCTTGTCAGAGGTGAAGGAAGGGTTTGGTAATCAGATAAATCTTTGCCGGGACCGAGGATTGAACCCCGGACCTCCAGCACAGAAGTCTGACACCTTACCCCTGGACCACCAGGTCACCTATCAACTTAATCTAGAGCACACGTTTTTATAACATTACTATACGATTGTAGCGGTAAATTACATACACTCGAGTTAATTTAGGCACCTTTTGGACTCGAACCAGTGTACCTTGACTTTCCTCTTCCCCCTAGTATCCCATAGTAATTCATGACGCAAATCGAGGACAACATCTTCGTGTGAAAGTGCCGAGGGGGTGAATTCTATATTTAGAGGGTAAAAAAAACGTTGAACAAATCCACGCTATTCCACTTCGACAGCGTCGGCATGGAGACGTTACACGATGTGCGAGAAATATAGAGAGCGCTCGTAATAAAACCCTCTTTAATAAATAAAGATGAATATCTTCCGCTAACTTTTTCAGAAAATATTCTGATACATGTTTAGATTGTTATATTTCAGGGGAAGGACTTATACGCGCCCAGGCTTTAATTATAATGAAGTATTTTGGTTGGAACTAAGGATCTCTCTCTCTTCTTTTTTTTTTCTTAGGCAAAGAGAAAATATTTCTGCAAAAGGAATAAAATATTGCTACAGTAGGTAGATACGTTTGGTTTAATTTTCTACACATAATAAATAATCTTGACGGTGTATGAATACTTCACGCCAGCATAGTGACATTTTGGATACGTGTTGGTTGCGCCTGTTTTTGCGCCCTGGAAAAAATAACCTCGTTTGTTTGTGCTCATTGTACATTCAAATCCTTATTGTTCTAAGGAAGGTAAATGTTTGTATTTACAAAACTTGTTTATGCTCTTTCCTTTAAAAAACATTTAATTTTTGCTCAACTTTCCCCCCAGCAGAAGTGATATATCAATGACTAACCTAACTTACCAACATTCCTTCATACTAGTAGTTCTGAAACAGCAGAATAAAGATATATCAATGCCTAACCTAACCTACCAACATTCCTTCATACTAGTAGTTCTGAAACAGCAGAATAAAGATATATCAACGACTAACCTAACCTACCAACATTCCTTCATACTAGTAGTTCTGAAACAGCAAAATAGAGTTATCAGATCAATAACTAAGCTAGCCTAACCTACCAAAATTCCTTCATGATAGTACGTAGTTCTGAAACAAGGCCGATCAATTCCTCTTAATGACTTCCAGTTGTTAGTATCCAGGCTTTGACTCTCCTACGGGCGCGAACACATTTTAGGCAGGTGCAAACGCCCAGGTTTTTTGAAAGGACGCTACCATCACGGGCGCAAGCAACACGCTCCCGACATTTAAGTGAAAACCTTTTAAATAAAGATTTTAAAAAATCATCAAATTACAAAATATTCAAGACATTTTCAGAATCTTCTAGAATTTTAAAGAAGGGTTGAGATTGTGTATAAAGAATTCAAACCAAACGCATTTTATTTATTGTGTCGAAATCAATACTTGACTTGACTCGTGTTTTCTTCCATCTCACCTTTACTTGGTCTCTATCAGACCCGATTATAGTGACAACATTCAATCACAAAGCCCTATAGTCGATACATTAGTGTAAAGTCCGTATCACACGACACTAGCTCGTACTTGAAATCCAGTGTACTAGCTAGCACGTCACCAGCTAGCGTCATGTGAATCAGAAAAAGTATACTGGTTCTGCCACTTGGTACTGGCTACCATACTAGTTGTGAGGATAGAACACGTGCTATTTTCGTACTAGTTTAGACACTAGTCTGTGTAATTCAACCAATCATGTGCGCTGAGACTGTTTTGTAGATAAATGGTATAAATGACGCCAACATGGTCATTGGATGTGACTTTGTTGTTGGCAGAAAATTATTCTAAACAACCTTGTTAATATAATACCAAATTGGCACAGTATGACAATATATTTAATATATATAAATTTAATTTAAAACATGTCATCTAAAAACGACAAACTATGTTCCAGACCCAATTTTAATCTAAATAAACTTGATAGCATGCCAACCTTGGGCGTTTTTTTGTTTGTTTTTTTAGAATATAAAGTGTGCGTAGGCCTAAAAAAGAACATTTGTTTATCAAGGATACTGTACTTGGACACCCATGGGCTTAGGGACCTCTGACCACAATGTAAATAAATGAATACAAATTTAGGGAGATACTAAACGTTTGTATCACCCCGAATGTATATTACCTAACCTCCGAATGTATTATATTTAGCATCCTGCGACCATTATTTCGTCTTTCCCAACCATTCCCGTGTCTATATTCTTTTTCCTACGCTCCCTCTCATAATTTTCGATATCTTTATTAGTAATTAATGCAGCTGCTGCACTCAAAATTAATCTCTGACGTTCGATAAATATTTGCACTAGGACCTAGTACCAAACTAGCAGCGTGTGAATACTATAGTCCCATTTCCATTGTACTAGCTAGTATACAGATATCTAGGTGCTAGCTAGCACACTTGATTTCTAGTATAAGCAAGTGTCGTGTGATACGGGCTTAAGAAGATATATGGAATCGTTATTGGTACTAACTCATCTGATAATGTTTCTGGTATTAAGGTTCTAAGTATATTTTAGACTGAAGTGTAAAATTGAACACTTGAGACACTAGTATTTAAATTTTTTTTTTTTTAACCTTTTGAAAATTTCCCGGAAAAAATTAAAATTGTCATTGGAAAATTTTCTCTCGCTCCTATCTAATCTTTATAGTTTTTATTTTTCACAGAAAGTAAAGAATGCATATATTACGAAAGGTAACTTTTTTTATTTTTAAAAACTCGGAGATCATCTAATCTGGTCCGCCAGTGACGGACAAATTGGAGGTTCGAATCCCGGCCGAGTGTAGTGAACGTGTTCACCCCCTAAATGGTACCCCATTCTCTATTCACTTAATCGCGGGTACATTTCAACTCAATTTTTGTTTTATCACCGCGGTTTAATACCTGTTCAAGTTATAAGTCTAAATGATAATTACTCTTGTAGGGTAGGGATGAGGAGAGAAGTATTTGAGGGAGATAATATACCCGCATTTGTGTGGAAAGAGAGTGGAAGAGTAGACCCCAAATGGGTTGGGAACCCCGAACCTCGATTTCCTCATCTTCAGCAGGCAATTCTATCACGACTGTGACGCCATAAACCATTTGGCCACTGAAGCGGGTTCCAATCCAAATCTTTCTTCCTCATCCACATTAGTGTAAATTATTATGTGGATAGCCAGAACGTAAGACCTTGTGGTGCACATAAGAAAATCATGGTTTTTACCTTGTGTCGAAACGCTAGCTTGGGGTTTTCCCCATTCATTTGTGTCTTTAGTGGGATTCTGGCCAAGGTCGCCCATGGGAGTTTTCCAAATAGGGTGATGGTTTGGAGTGCCATCTGTCGCGGCAGCGCGAGCCCCGCTTTCTCTTCGAGAGAAAATTTCAGAAATTTAACCTTGTAGGAGGGAATTTTCGAGCTTCTGAACATAATTCTGAGCTAATTACATGAGTTTTCTAGAACCAATTTTAGCAGACAAACAAAAAGTTTATGAAAAATAAAATGTAGAGCTGAACCTATCGAAAAGAAAAATATTGTAGAGGGAATGGGAGGAAATGTAAATTTATCATTTTCATCTCTGTTAACTTGGATATTGATGATTCAGGGTTGTTAGTAGCAAATTGCAGCCAAATCCCAAATACACAATTTTATTCTTTCATATAAATTAACAATAAAATATCAGATATTGTAGAATGCTAAGGAGGGCTTTAGCCCCCTCCCCTCCCATCAGCGATTTATGGGTGCCCATGATCCTGGCGGGAAAAGTAGACTCCCGACTATCCGACATACATAAAATGTGCGATTGGCGTGACCTCGCCACAAGGAAGAGAAGCAAAGCTAGGAAACAAAACTTCAATTACTAATTTTTTAAACGGCGACTTTTACGTACTACAGTATACAATAAAAGTTGCATTTAATTGATTTAAAATCCTTTATTCTCTTCACACGAATAAAAAAAGTTTTGTAATTTATTGCATAATGTATAATATGAAGTAATTACTAATACTTATTTAATATCTATTCTGTAGGTGACCTGGTGGTCTAGGGGTAAGGTGTCAGACTTCTGTGCTGGCGGCCGGGGTTCAATCCTCGGTCCCGGCACAGATTTATCTGATTACCAAACCCTTCCTTCACCTCTGACAAGACATCTTGTGAATGTGTGGAATGCCAGGCCTCCACCGTGGTTCGGAT
>CABFVZ010001479.1:85946-104224 GCA_902151445.1 Timema monikensis
AAAAAAAAAAAAAAAAAACACTACAAAAACTACAATTCAGCGAAAGAAGAGATGAGCATTCATTTTAGTTTAATGTTTTCAACGACATATTTTCCTCAGAAATGACTGGCCCTGTTTAAAGCCCGTGTTTGTGATCGCTTGTTCTAAGGTTTCAGGTGTCACACTCGCAAGAGAGTGGATTTCAGCTGACATGGATTTTGGATCTCGATATTTCAGTCGGGTGGATTGAATTAATTTTTCCTTGTAGTTTTATTCTCTACCGCTACCTGCACACAAATACAGGTACATTTAATATATATTTTGCCTTACTAATATAAATAGTACAGACGGGTTTTAAGACGCGGTACAGAAAAAAAACTGATTGTACTCATCTGTACTAATGATGCCAATGCACACTAGACCAAAATGAAGTCGCGTCAGAAGATGGCAGTCATGGCGTATGACGCGCAAAAGGAAAAGATCCGTGCTCGACCTGCAGGGATTCCCAAACATTTTAGAACGAAGTTCTTGAACAACAAAAAACATGCTGGAGCTCTTATAAAAAAATGTACACTCATATTATGAACATTCAATAGCATCTAAATTTGGAGCCCGAGGGGTCCATGGAGCACAGTTTGAAACACGTTGCCTTAGTTCATTCGACCATCTAAATGGCTTTTTTTTTTAAATAGGCAAGCCAACATACTGGGGAAACGGAACAACAGAGGTAATAATCGTTTCTCTTTGGTATGTTATTATTCTCGGCCGATGACGTTAGCAGAAGGAAGTGTTATGTTTGTCAAGCTAGTGAGAGCAACGTCACACAAAGATCTTCATTGTTAACGTTGGAGTACTTTACTGCAAGGTACAAGTGGCACGGAACTGAAGGGGAATGGGGGACGACTATCGGCTACTATTGTCGCCCATACCCTTGTTATACAAAGTTCTCGCGAATTGGCCTTTTTATTCTTTTTTCATGGCGAGATGGAAATCTTCCGGAAGGAAACTTACAACTATTTTAGAACGTTGACTATTTGTTGAAATCGAATCTTTTTTGCTGTTATGTTTGTTGCAAAATGGGTCGAATCTTAATTTGATACACTTAAGCACTCTAGTCACTTTCCTATGGACGCCAATTGTACTTAAGCATTTTAATCACAGACCTATAAAAGCCAATGACGAAATAGAACGAGAGGGAATAAAATTTGAAATCACCCTGTGAGGACTCTTGTTTATCTGATAACACTTTTCCTCATCCGCTGATGAGTATAAAAACTCAGTATACTGTTTTCGCCTGAGTAACATTGATATATATTTCAAAATTACATTATTATTTTTTCCTATTCTAGAAGATAGACAAATGTTTCCATGGAGTTTTTTTTTTATCTACGTCCTGGCAGGAAGTCTCTTACTATAGGCCTACCTCCTTTCGTGAACAAACCAAATAGCCATTAAACAGTACCTATGGTAACAAATAAACTATAAAATAAAAATGTATTTAATAACATTGTTTTCGTTTCAATATATTCAAAACACGTCAAATAAAACCCAAAATAATTTTCATAGGAAATGCTATCTTGATTTTCCGCTATGTTACAGAAGCAATTTAGAGTGCTCCTCCCTAATTGGTTTATTATGACGTATACCTCTAAAAGATATTTGAAGTGGGCTTCGGCAAATTAAAAAAAAATGAATACATCTAGAAGTAATTATGAGTTTGATTTAAGGCCTTCTTCCATATTCATATTCGAGAATGGGGAATTCTTTTCAGGAGGAAAATACCCCTTCCCCCAGTTCCACCGCCATTGAATACAGTATTAATTTATATTCAAGTTCTCTTATGTAGGCCTATACAAGTATCGACTACAACGCTTAGGGCCAGTTTCATAGTCTGTGACTTAGCATGCCTAAAGTGTGAGTCGATACTAAATACAGGACGACACCTACCTAGACAAAAATGGAATGGGCCAGTTTCGCATATGAAACTGGCCCATTCCATTCAAGTTCAGGTAGGTGACGTCTTGTATTTAGTATAGCACCGCACTTGAGGCGTACTAAATCTGACTATGAAACTGGCCCTTAATGTTTGAATGTGTCACTAATGTCGGGTCTGTTGTAGACCAAACATGTTAATACTTCGTTATTTTAATCAAAGTCTTTACATATACATCTCCTTTCCTTGCTGTCCATTGATCTGAATTGTTGGAAAATTAGGCGAATCCCCATCCTATTGAAAGTTTTCCTCTCCAGCAAAGTCGTCATCACTCGCACTATTGTCGTGTTGGGATAACGTTCCTCTTTCCTGGAGGCACTCGTTTTGCTCCCCAGCTCTCCAATAACCCCCCTGTGGCTGCTCAATAGTTTTGGGTGGGGTCGCATTGCCTGTTGTTTTAGCTTTATGTTTTATTTTTCAAGTGAGTTTATTGATTATAGGAAGGTGTGAAATTAAAATAGAAATGTGAGTGGTTAGAATGATAAAAGACCGTCGAGTTATCGATTGGCCTCCCTTTGGTTTTTCCACTCTGATCGTTTCATATTCCCGATAACTTTGTTTTCGAACACCCTAAATTTCTTTTCGTCATTTAAGGTAGGATACCACGTTTCAAACCCATAGAGAGCAGTCGGTAAAATTATTGTTTTGTGTATTCTGAGCTTGCATTCGAGACGCTAACAACTGACCGAGTAATAGCATGAATTTCCCGACTGTATTCTTTTCATAATTTATAATCTAATATCGTTGTTAGTTTTTTTTTTATCACCGCGTCTTAATACTCCTTTGGGTTATATGCCTATTTACTAATTACTCTAATGTGTTAGTGATTAGAAAGGTTGAGTTATGAGGGGGGAAGAGTGTAACACTATTTAGGGAAAACCACCCTCATTGTATCCGATCGGGCTCGAACCCGATCTCCCCGTCATCGGCAGCTAGTCTATTGCGAGGATAGCGCCTTAGACCTTGCGGCTACTGAAGCGAGTAAATGTTATTGCTAGTTAAAATTGTTACTAAATACTTAAAATAAGACATAGAAAGTGGACTAATGGTCACTCTCCAAGGAAAACTGGAGAACGATAGTTTAATTTGGTGAAAATGGTAAATGTTTTCTGTAAAACCTTGGAGGGAGGGGGGATATTTTATAAAATGTCTTCTAACCAGCCTATTTTTTTTATGGAAGTTGTTTTTCGGATGGTCGCAAGAAATCTCTTCGCGCATGGTCGGTAAAGTAACAGCACCTACATCGGTTTTGTTGTCCCGTGCAAGACGCCATGTTTATTTTGATTGTAAAGCCATTTCATGAACATACACATATCTGATATTTGTTTACGTATGAACATAAACGTCTAGCCGTGTTGCTATTTAACGCGACCTTGTTTATTGTGCGCCGTACCATAATGTTATTGCGAACGATGAAAATGTATGTCCTTGAATTATTGCCTAAACAGTGGCGTATGAACTGTGAGGCTACAATGGTATAGCGTACCCCCCTCCCCCCCCCCTTTTTTGCATCGTGTTTTATACCACCTATTCAGTTTATATACATATACTATTTGCGCTGGTGAGTTAGGGATAAGGAAGGTTGCGTTTGTAGGGAGAGTAGAAAACCAGTTAAGGAAAACTACACTCGACCGGGATTCGAACTCCGATTTCCTTGTCATTGGCAGTCTAGTTTATTGCGAGAGGGTGACGCCTCGGCAGATTTAACTTACCTTATGAGAAATATCGAGTTTACATTTTTTGATCAATTTTTTCTTTCGAACCGGTCGACCATTTTTTGTTCTAAACCCATACAGCCCATGATATCACAAAGGTTGTTGACCCCCGCTATAGACCATGCCACCACTGAAGCAAGTCACATTTTGATTGAATGGCACAGGCCTAATGTACCCCACCCACCCATCCTCTAAAATAAAAATACTATCTCGAGCGCTAAATCTCTATATTCAATCAACGGTTGGAATTAAATGTGCAGTATTTTAATAAAACTTTTTTTAGAGCAATATTGTGAATTGTGTACAAAAGAATGTGTGTTTTAACAATCAGAAATTTCCTTTAAAACCACGAAAACATCGTATACATTTTTTTTTCGAGAGAAACTCAATGCTATTTAACTATCGGAAAATACCTTTAACTGCCATAAAAAGGTTCTAAAGACACCCATTAGAACATTACTATTTAACTATCGGAAAAGCCTTTTACTGTCTTGACAGACTTTCAGAGAAACCTATTTCTATTTAATTATACGAAAATACCTTTAAATGCCACTAAACCCTCTATTCAAATATCGGAAAATCCCGTTGTCATTAAAACCTTTTAGAAAAACCCATTACTATTTAACTCTCGAAAAATGCCTTTTATTGTCATGACAAACTTTGAGAGAAACTAATTACCACATACCTATCGGAAAATACCTTTAACTGCCATTGCATTTTTTTAGAGCAACCTCTTATTACTTAACTATCAGAAAATGTATAATTCCCATGAAAAGCTTTTAGAGAAACCTATTATTATTTAACTATCAAAAATGCCTTTTATTGTAATGACAAACTTATTACTATTTAACTACAGGAAAACGGTTTAAATTGCCATGAAAAGCTTTTAGGGAAACTGATTACTATTTAACTATCGAACAATACCTTCAGCTGCCATTGTTTAAATAGATTCTTGACTAAACATGACCAAAGTTAAATATTTACTGAAGAAGGCCCCAGACACCCTTATACAGTAGTTGCAGCAACAACTTCACCCCCCTTTTCTCCCTATAAAATAATGTAACTGCACCTCTGGTCTTAAATTAGTACCTGATGATTAATTTTGTCTGCAATGACCTGATTATTTATTGATGACTTTTAAAATTATATTTTTAGACTAGTAGCTCGCTAGCTCGATAGGTATGCTCGGTCAGTGGAAGCACGTGTCTCTTAACTGACTTAATTAAAGCTCTTGGGTTTGTTGTGGGGGGACGGGGGGGTGACAATCTGCGATAAATTTTGTTGTGTCTTTTCTAATTGGATACTCTGTCCGTGAAAATGCTGTCCAGGAATAAAATTTCTTAAATAAGCACACTTTTCTCACGGCCTCAGATCTCTTTGCAGCTAGCCNAAGTCATGTGAAAGTCATGAAATTGGCCTCCAGGTCATAATTGTGAGCAAATTTAATTGTTCATATAAGAATAGTATTTTTTTCTCTCGATACCTCCGAGAGAAAGTATTGTGATCTTAAAAAAAGTCAAACTCTTGCGTTTGATTAATGTCGACGTTTCATGACGCCCTGAAACAAATAAAAAAAGTAGTTTCCGCAGTCCACCTCTGACAAGACATCTTGTGAATGTGTGGAATGCCAGGCCGCCACCGTGGCTCGGATTCCACGTTAAACTGTAGGTCCTTCATTTCATCTCACAATCACCCTACCATTACACATTAGCGTAAGTGCGTATAACCCGAACGGGTAGTAAGACGCAGTGCTAATAATAATAATAAAAAGTTTCCGCAGTGCCTGTCTGTATGTATGTATACCTCGGGCTAGAGCAGACAAAACTGGGCCAAAACTTGGTATCTGTGCTTTTCGTAAGCTCCTCCCGAGGGTTTTTTGGAATTAGTCAATTAGATATGCAACCCTAAATTTAAGGGTAGTTTACTGAAGGGCAGAAAGAGAACAAAAAATATTTTCTCGAAACTCGCTCTAACGATTTTATTTTTATATATAGACACTGTTTATCATTAGAAACAAGATAGCATTTCTCATGAAAATTACTTTGAGAGTACTTTACCTAAGGGAAATTTTCCAATTTTGATCATTTCTACGCAGTTATTTGAGATACAAAATAACTTATGATTGTAAAGTTACAGTACTATTAAAGATACAAATCTTTTACTCGGAAATATATTTTTATAAACCAATAATTTCTGATCTATAAGCAAATATATTATATGATGTGTAGTAAAGGTCTTGGAAAATAAATTTGAATATTAAGTTCTTTGGTGGACAAAGATGTTTCTCTTTTCTCAATTTTTCTATAAGTGTTTTTAGTTCCTAATGCCATAGAGTAAGTAACAATGTATATTCTTTCATTAATATTTATAATTTTTGGTTTAGTGTTTCTACTTTCTACAACAATGTGTAGTCTTATTTCGTTTCACAATTTTTACGAGTTTTTAGTAAAATATTTATTTTAAGATAGAATCGGGAGAAAGATTGTGCACTGCACTTACCATTTATTTTATTAAATTTACAACTACTTCCCAGTGGTTACATATATCAGAAATGAGAAAATCTTATATTGACGAAGAACTTATCATTTTTAATTAATTTAATAACATGGATTTTATTTTAGTCATGAATATCCATGTACCATTAGTCATGAAAAAGCCATTAAATTTGGCCTACATAATTCATTAGACACCTGGTCTTGGATATTTTTGAAACTTAAATAAAAAATCATGTCATCTACAAGTAGGCCTATATTTGTACTCATGGGACTGGCAAATTTAATCCTGGACTAAAATTTTTCCGTAATTCGATATATATCCCTAACTTTGAAACCCGACACCAGCTCTCAACAGCGTTACGTGATTTATGGATTACCCGTAGCGTGTCAAGTGCCTGAAAACAACACCAAACGAAAGGGTGGTGGACTAACCTGACGCACGCACGCACGCGCTGCCCAGTGATTCTCACGCGAGACGCAGGATCAATCCCTTCACTGTTGTGTAGGTAAGAGGGGGTAAGCACACCTGAATGTTCCTCGTTAGACCAACAAATAAACCTTGGCTCGTGCCCTTATCAATGATTTAACTAGTTTATTTTTTTAAACAATACTAAAATTAGACATGCCCTTTTATTGACGCCAAACCTTTTTTTACTAACATACAAAAAACCTTGAATACTAATGAGACACTCAGGAAATGCATGCTATTTTTTTATTTATTTGATATATTTAACGTGCATTTTCTGATTCGACGGATTATATTAGCGCACGAAAATTTCTCTGATCTCGAGAGAAAGGACCTATCAATCTTTCCGGAAAAGGTATTTTCACACCTTCCAGCGTTATTTTTACATACCACAATCGACATGGGACCGACGGCTTTACCTTTCGAAGGAAATTGTGCTACGGATTTTTATTGATCAAAGTATGAACCCATTCATCGGTTTCTGAGGCAAGCACTTTATCCCAAGACCACAGAAGTTAATTCTATTACTTGATCTGTAAATTAACATTTTGCCTATTGTAAATAAATGTAAAACTCAAGAATATACAAAACAATAATTTCACTGATTGTTCATTATAAAGTTGTGAAACTTGATATTTTTACCTTTCATAGTGAGAATATTTATTTAGGGCGTTCGAAAACAAAGTACTTGGGAATATATTGGGGCCAAAAAGGGATGAAGACACAGGGGATTAGAGTATCTTATATAAAGATGGGCTACATAGTCTGTAGTCATCACCAGACATTGTTAGGATAGTCAAGTATTACAGGATTGGCTGGGCAGGACATGCAGAGCGAATGGAAGAATATAGAACCTTACGGGGTATTGACTGGTAACCCAAATGAGAAGAGACCTTTGGGAAGATCTAGACGCAGATGGGAGGATAACTTTAGAATGGACTTGAAAGAGATAGGGTGTAATGAGGTGGACTGGATAGTACTAGCTCAAGATGGAGATAGGGTGTAATGAGGTGGACTGGATAGTACTAGCTCAAGATTGAGATAGGGTGTAATGAGGTGGGCTAGATAGAACTAGCTCAAGATAGGGATAAGGTGTAATGAGGTGGGCTGGATTGATCTCAAGATGGCGATAGGGTATAATGAGGTGGAATGGATAAAATTAGCTCAAGATAACGATAGGGTGTAATGAGGTGGACTGGATAAAATTAGCTCAAGATAACGATAGGGTGTAATGAGGTGGACTGGATAGTACTAGCTCAAGATGGAGATAGGGTGTAATGAGGTGGGCTGGATAAAATTAGCTCAAGATAGGGATAAGGTGTAATGAGGTGGAATGGATTGATCTCAAGATGGCGATAGGGTATAATGAGGTGGAATGGATAAAATTAGCTCAAGATAACGATAGGGTGTAATGAGGTGGAATGGATAAAATTAGCTCAAGATAACGATAGGGTGTAATGAGGTGGACTGGATAAAATTAGCTCAAGATAACGATAGGGTGTAATGAGGTGGACTGGATAAAACCAGCTCAAGGTAGGGATAGGGTGTAATGAGGTTGAATGGATAAAATTAGCTCAAGATAACGATAGGGTGTAATGGGGTGGACTGGATAGAACCAGCTCAAGGTAGGGATAGGGTGTAATGAGGTTGAATAGATAAAATTAGCTCAAGATAACGATAGGGTGTAATGAGGTGGACTGGATAGAACTAGCTCAAGATAGGGATAGGTGGCGTAATTTGAAAGTGCGTCTATGAACTTTCGAGTTCCCAATGCCTTATACAGTAGTACGTAATCATGTGTGGGCCTCCTAATTATAGTTAATTTCTAACTATTCGTATTATTGATGTTGGTCGGGGACTTCTAATCAAAAATCTATTATGTTACCTATTTGTACTTTTGTTCTAGTACCATATCTTCTCTTATAGAGTTTGGCTTCTACACCCGAGTTTCATAGGAAGGGCCACAGCTGAATAGTTGCTAGATCTACTTTCACGTATTCATACGTCAAGTTAAGTGATCTGCATCTGTTACGTTTGATAGCTATTATCAATACCTATAAAATTATACAAATAATATAATAAAAGGTTAGCCACAAAAAATTATGTTTGTATTTTCTTAAAGTTTCTTTATACTAAAATCCTATTATAGTTTTAGGTGTTGAAGTTTTAGATTTTGTTAATTTTTTTAAGTTTACTGTTAATAAAAAAAATATCTACGCGTCTGATCACCCGTTCGGGCTATTCGCTTATTTATACTAATGGACTAGTAAGAAAAAGGGTAGAAAATATAATAAATTGTTGTTTAGATTTGTTTAGATGAAAAGTAATATAAATTATGGAAAAAACCTCCTTCAAAACACCTAGCTGAGACTCGAAGGAAAACCAGGACAGACTCGATTGAAGCCGGAGTCCATGACTGTAGTTCACATTTGCATGGTTTGGTGTATTGGTTCATGAAAGTCATTGTCGTGTCGTGTTGCCAGGTTAAGCATAGTTTGTCTAGAGTGCAGCTATGATACGTTCTCATCACTCAGTAGAGCACTCGTTGGTCAGGTATCAACGGAAATACATTCTCGTGTGATGTATATAGAGCGGTACTTTTGTGTGATCTTGCAAATAGGAACATAGTTGGGGAGGGCATGTCACAGGTACAGCTTTAACGAGCTTTGCTTACCATGGTAACATTCCACGACAAGACGAAAGAAGACCCAGAAAATGTCAGACGAGATTCAATCCACGGTGGGCCCTACTTACAAGACTATTGAGGAACCGTCACAACATGATGTTCTACTTGTTTGAAAGACGATGTTTATTAAGTTGACTGTCGGGACGAGGTTATTGAGTGCTGACATTAGCACATTCCTCTACCAATTAGCCGCCACTCGGTTGGTTAGAGAGGATTCTGGGACACCGCAGCCTTGCCAATGGTATGAGCTCAATTCTACTGGTATTCTCTCTCATTTCACTTTTTGTACAATCCCTTCGACCCACTGTCGATATGATATGTGAGGTGGAAAATATAAAAAACTAAAATTTTGAGATTTTTTTATTGGAAAAGTTTCATCAATTTAAATGGATCAAATTAATGCATTTGATATTCCCCAAGTTTTAAAAGTTCATACCACAGTTAAATTTATCCCAAGCACCTGAAGCATTATCGATTGAGTTACAATAAAAGCCAAATCAGCAATTCCAGTTCTCTTTATCACACTCGCATATCGACTACAGCGCATGGTCGATGAATATGTCACTAGCATTAGGTCTGCTGTGGATATGATCTATCAATACTTCATTGATATAATAAAAACAACGCTTTGGTGGCCGCATGGTATAAGGCGTAACTCTCGCATTAGACTAGACTGCTGATAGCGAATCCCGGTTGAGTGTACCGTTTTTTTCCTTAATGGTTTTCAACTCTCCCTCCACGCAAATGTGGGTACACTTCCTCTAAATACAACCTTTATCATACCTAACACATTCTTGTATTAGTACATGAGGCGAATAGCTCGAACGGTTAGTATGACGCAGTGCTAAAAATAATAACCAACATTTACGAATACACCCCCTTCCGTGGAATTCAATTATTATAAACCCTTGGCGCTATTTTGGGTCTATTTACATCTCTCTTATTCCTTTAAATATGTTGCGTTTTTTTACAGGACCATCGAAATATACGTTTGTTTCATATAAGTTCATTAGATTATGTTTAAATATGCTTATAGACAAAATGATTATAAATAAAAGTTTATTTTGTTGAAATCATGGAGTTTAACGATCCAAATTAATTTATTTTCTTTATATGGATGCACATTCACGTGAATTTGAGAACGAGGCGTTTTGAGAAATGTTGTAATAGTCGATTTGAGACCAGTGAAACTGTTCTACCATTTTTTTAATACAACAAAATTGACGATTTCTTATTTTAAAATATGAAAAAAACTATTTTATTGATCCAAATTTCGCTGTTTTCAACTGACTAATACCCACCTCGGTGATGTGATTAGCTAACGCGCTAGTTTCCTGTTGAGCTATACTGCCAAGGACGGGGAGCTCGAGGTTCAAATTTCGCTCGGATGATTTTTGGATGTTTTTTCCTAAATGGTTTTTCACTCTCCCTCCACACAAATGCGGGTTCACCTCCTCTATAGTCAGCCTTCCCAATTCCTAACTCATTACCGTAATTAGTAGACCTACAAGCGAATAACCCGAACGGGTAGTAAGACGCGCTGCTAAATGTAAGTATTCACGTGACTAATGCATAAAACCGCATGCACTATGATATGTTTTCTGTTCGTTATCTTGTTTCTGATATCCCTCTCGGTTAATCGGCCATAAGATGGCCTCTTAAAGTATTGAACAAACATGTCCATGCGTGGATGAGTGTATTGGGTGTGGTTATACTAACTACATAGTGTACAACATACTCATGAACACACACGTGTGTTTTCTTTCAATTCATGTTTGATGATAAACATTCTGCATACCAGATCATTCAGGCATATCATAAAAGAGGCTAGTGGAAAAAACGGCTATAGCAGCATTATTTTTTCTATTTTTTCCCTTTGTCACGATTATGGTTACCTTATCCCAAAGGGAATCAAATAGCCAAAGCTATTATGTATGCTTTTTTAATGAGGATTACTCCATCTAGATATCATATTCTGAAAATTGAAAAACGACATCTGAACATTAGAATCGAACCCGGGACCTTCGGCTTAATACTTCATTGCTCTAACCACTGAGCTATCCAGGAATCGTCCCGTGCCCAGGGTCATTCTTCACTCTTATTCTATCCCAAAAGGCTTTTTTAAATTTCAGAACAGCTGTTTATACTTTATAAGATATTAGATACTTGCGTCCTTTTTTTAATAGAAAGGTTGAAGAGGTACGCCGTTAAGGCTATAGCCGTTGAAAGTAAATACTCTCTCTCTCTCTCTCTCTCTCTCTCTATATATATATATATATATATATAAATCAACGCTATAGCCCTTGAAAGGGTAAGTTACTGGCTAGAGTTTGGAAAACACTGCTTTAGTGCCACTGGCCTCGCTTCATAGGCAAGCACACCAAGGCTTTCTTTTTTTCTTTCTTGGAGAGTTCTGTTTCTGCTAGTCAGGTTAAATTTCTTACTTAGTCTTTTTTATTTTTTCACTTCGTGCCTTTCTACTCATTTGGCCTAGCCTAAAGTCAATTTGATTACACAAGTAGGGAAGGGATGAGGAAGGTAGAATTTTAAGTAAATTTATCCGTGTTCTTATGAAAAAATTTTAAAACAAAATACTTAATTGTACATTTGGCCTGGATTTGAACCTCCGGCCTCCCCGGGAAGCAAGAAATTGCCGCGCAGACGTTCACCTCTAATGCGTTATTTCAAAATATGGTTCACGGCAAAATAAGGTCGAAAGATGCCAATGAGGCTATTATTTTCCCTAACAACCCTATAGTTTTGAGTTTTATTATAGAAAAATAATGTGTGAAGGTGTGAAATTAGCTAATTTTCAACGACTTTTAAATCATTTGTAGAACTATGAGATAGGGTTTGAGGAAAAAGGGCCTTTCTCAAACAAATACAGTAATTTTTTGATTGGGCCATAACAGAAACATTTTAAGATATTTGGAAGCTATCAGCGAACTTTACTTTTCACCTTTGAGTTAATATGTTTCGTAGTTTTTCCTCTTTTCTCCTTATTGACATGACAAATGGTGGTTGTAGGTGAAAGGTGAAAGGGAGTACAAGATATTTAGAATAGAGACATAGTTCCAGAAAACGACATAGACCATTGTATTTTAAGCCGCCTGATTTAAAAAAAAAGTATTGCCAATGGGATGCTTATTATCTAGGCTCTTTGTATCTTCAGAAAGAGGTTGATCTCCAATTTAAAAAAAACAGGATCACTGAAAAATTATGTAAAATCTCATCTAGTAACTAGAAAAACCCCACCCGCTTCCAGTGAACATAGATTTTTCTTCCTTCAACCCCTATACACTTTTATCGCTTTGTAGCAACAATGTATTGCATTCTTAATTATGTTTGTGCTCTACATTTTTCCCAACGCTTTATATGAAATAAGTTATTTAACTATCAAGGGTGTAGGAACCGGAAGGGTGGAGTTTTTGGGGAACTATCATCCCCCCGTGTCCCCCATAACCCCAATTAACATCTGGTGACTGACACTAAAGGATAATTTTTAGAGCTATACAGGGGCCTGCACAGATTTACAAATTCTCTAGTTGAGAGCAAATTTATTTCCAAACAAATAGATTTGCACATTTATTAAGGGCACTAAAATCGGCAGTCGCCGTACTCTTATTTATATAGTGGGCCAAAATCATTCTAGAAGCAACCACAAGCTCATTTTGTCCCTTTTCCTACCAAAACCTAAAATATTCTGACACCCCTTGTACCTTTTCTTTAATTTAGTGTTTTAGAGTGTTTTCATATCACTTATTTTACTAACGCTCTTCATCATAGACAAGAGTTTTGAAAATTGAAAAACGACACTTGGGCACGGGAATCGAACCCGGGACTTTTGGCTTAGTACGCCAATGCTCTAACCACTGAGCTATTCAGGAACTGTCCCGTGCCCAGGGTCATTCTTCACTCATATTTTAAGGCATATTCTATGACGGACGTGTGGAAATTGTCTTCTACAAATGTGTGATTTTATTAAGATCATGAGCTATCAAGAAAACGCAGCCACCTTCGACTCGGTAGTTGGCAAGAGTTGTCATACAAATTAGATGTGCTGGTAAAAATTTTAACATGTGTTTTCTTTTACCAGCGGCGTTGGCCGCACGGTCTAAAGCACTACTCTTGCATTAGACTAGACTGCCGACAACGAGGAGATTGAGGTTCGAATATTGGTCGGGTGTACCAGGAATGGTTTTTTCCAAAATCATTTTCTACTCTCCCTCCACACAAATGTGGGTACACTTCCTATAAATAAAACCTTTAAACCATTAGCGTAATTAGTACATAAGTGTATAACCTAAACGGGTAGTGAGACACGGTGCTAAAAAGTGTTTTTTTAACACATCTGGTGGCTCTTTTTTTTAATCTATAAGTGATCAGTGATGTAACTAGAACACTTATATGGGTGGAGGATCTATGCATTTATTATTTTTAACACTTATCTAAAGCTCAATGATAAAAATGTTGTAAATGTTGCAATATTTAGTACGTGTATTTTTATAAGCTTTGACACATTTGGTCAAAAATTCAACTAGGACATAAAAAGCTTTATTTTTAGATTCTAGTAAAACAAATTGTAGAAGTTGGGAAGGGGGGGGGGCTGGAAGTGAAACCTTAAATTCCCTTCGGGTTATTACAGTGGCTATCACTAATTTAACCATAAAGGTTTTAGCATGGAATGAAGTGTTAAACTTGATTAATGAGAGGCAGAATGAAGATAAAAGAGAGTAGCCATACAATATTTGTATTTCGTGTATCAAACAAGTTGTTTGGTTGAACATTATACACAGCTTGGCAACTCTTTTAGCTACACTTTATAAATTGCCATTTTCAGGAAATCTGGTGCTTTATACATTTAAATTTATTTTAATTACACTGACAGAATTTGTATGAAGCATTGCTACGCTAAAATATTTTGAAATGATAAATATATTTAGTTAAAATCTTTTAAAATTTAATTTCTTCAAAATAGCTTCTACCCACTTTTCATAAAAAAAATTTTTTTTTAAGTTATCTTTAATGTAGCACTTATAGCACAAACATGAATGTCTTGGAGCTCAAAATTTAAGGCATAATATTGAATTGCAGGTATAAAAATTGCTAAATTTACTAGAGGCGAATAATTTTATAAAAACACAAATATGAAATCAAAGTACAAATTAATTAAAACAATTTTCAGTCACAATTGATATGCACATTATTAGTATGATAAACCTTTTAACCAGAAATCCTAGTGTGCCATTAAGTGGAAAGCTTATTACAGTTCAATTTTCATAGGAAGAACCTTATCTGGCAGCTAGAAAAGTTACTAGATCTACCTTCATGTATTCATATGTCAAGTCATGTGTTCTTTATATGTCACCTATGATAAATATTGTCAGTACCTATAAAATAACACTAAAACACAAACACAAAAATATATGTTTTCTTGAATTCTCTTTTTGAAAATTGGACTTAAGTACTTATCTTAATATAGGCAAAATATAATAAAAAATTAGTCTACTTCTGTTTACTATCACACTCTTCTTCTTTAATTATATCTTCTTTTATATTATATTCATATTTATCTTTTTCTCTCTTTACTTTCAGATCTGCATATGACAATGTCACCAAGACGAAGGTGGCTATCAAAAAAATCTCCCCGTTTGAACATCAAACATATTGCCAAAGGACGTTAAGAGAAATAAAAATTCTCACTAGGTTTAAACATGAAAATGTAAGTACATTTCCCTCCAACCCTTTTTCATTATTTCTAATATACAATATATTTTTATAATATTTTTTTATTGCCCTAAACATGTGGCTCGTCATTTGTAACTGTGTTATAATGAAAATGTGTGCAGTTATGAAAAAACAAATCATTTGTCACTATATCATCATCATCATCATCAACTGTCCAGCCTGTGGACAGGTCAGTTTAGTAAAATGCCTCCATCTTTCTCTATCCTTCTTCCTCCTGCACTCTATTCTACTCTTCTTCTCTCACTTGCACACTTGCTGCAATCTGTTCTTCCCATCTCTTCCTTGGTTTCCATTGCGGTGTCTTCCCTACATATTTCATATCCATTAATCTTCTTGGAATCCTGGCCCCTTCCATCCTCATTACGTGTTCATACCATTTCATCCTTGCTTCCTCAACTATCTCAAGTACTCCCTGTACGCCAACTCTTGCTTTATATCTTCATTCCTAATCCTATCTTTTCTAGCATGCTCCTCAAAATCTTCATACCCATGGCCTCCACTTTCCCCGTTTCACTTTTATCCAAAGTTCAAGTCTCATTACTATATATTTATTTTAATAACCATCTTGTTAAAATAAAATCATTCCAAAAAAACTAGCTTTTTAATGAAAACATAGGTTATTAACACTCTTGTAATTGACCTCACATAAATATCAGTAGTAATAATATATATATATAGCCAAATGGATGTTGGGATCGAAACCGAGACAAGTGTTATTTTTCGATTTATGAATAATATATATATATATTATTCATAAATCGAAAAATAACACTTGTCTCGGTTTCGATCCCAACATCCATTTGGCTTAGGACATTAATGAATGCTCTTCCCACTGAGCTATCCAGGAGTCGTCCTGTGATCAGAGTCATCCTGTGATCAGAGTCATTCTTCAATCATATTTTAAGGCAAGAGTCAGTGATAGGCTTGTGGATATCGGCAGCTTCCACTCGGGAGGGCTTTATGCTGCCAAAAGTACAATGGCTACTGACCAATATAATAGCTTGGCTCTTTAATCCATCATGATATTATGCACATTATTACAAATATCATTATACTCCTGGCTGCTTTATCTGATAGCCTATGATCTTAATTGATTGCTCATAATATATAGCTGACAGTTCCCGCCATCCATCACAGATTCTATGTTGAACTATGAATGAAGAATGACCCAGGGCATATAAATGAAGAATGACCCAGGGCATAGGATGACTCCTGGAAAGCTCAGTGGTAGGAGCTTTGGCATACCAAGCCAAAAGTCCTGAGTTCAATTCCTCTATCCAAGTGTCATTTTTTAATTTAAATATATTACATTTAGATACTGCTATAACTGCACTTAACACTTATAATAGCTTGGCTACTTTTTAATCACAGTGTCTTAATACCCATTCAGGTTGTATGCTTAAGTACTACTTAGGAATTGGGAAGGTTGAATTTAGAGGAGGTGAACCCGCATTTGCGTGGAGGGAGAGTGGAAAACCATTTAGGGAAAACCACTTCCAGTTCACCAGACTAAGATATTAACCCCGATATCCCTGTCCTCAGCAGTCTAGCTCGACATGACTAGCGTGTTAGTTAACTACGCCACCGAGGCAGGTAGCTTAGCTGTTTTACCTATACATGTACATTTTAATTGTACATGCATTGGCTTGCTTCCTATATATATTCTTATTACAGTTTGGGAAACACTGCTTTATAATATCACCAATAGAATATTAAAAGTCTTTATAAATTTGTTGAAAATTGAATGAACTATGTTCATTCAGAGGTGCATTGTTTGTAGCAGCAAGGGTCACCTTATCATTTTTACTAACGACTTGCCCTATAATATTATTATTATTATTATTATTATTAGCACCGCGTCTTACTACCAGTTCGGGTTATACCCACTTACGCTAATGTGTAATGGTAGGGTGATTGTGAGATGAAATGAAGGACCTACAGTTTAACGTGGAATCCGAACCACGGTGGCGGCCTGGTATTTCCCACATTCCTAAAATAATAAATATCTGGCAAGAGTTAAACTGGATCATCATGAAACAACATCACAAGTTTGATTTCACATTTAATTATTGATTTATTTGATGTAGGTTTATTTAGTACACACTTTCTGAACAGACTGATTATATCAGCACATTAGAATTTCTATGAGCGAGAGTGAAGGGGCCTACCAATTTTGCCAGGAAAGGTATTTTCATATCCTTTCCATGGGGTTTTTTACATGCCACAATCGACATGGGGCCGACAGCTTTACTTCCCTTCAGAAGGATGTACGGATGCTACCGATTTTATCGCTCAAGAAAAATTTGTCGGCTCTGGATGAATTTGATTTTTGTTGTTTATCAGTTGAAATTCATCAATGGCTATGGTTTTGTAGATTCCACTAATCCTGTCTGTAGTGTAACAAATAGTCACACTAATTAAACCATAACTATTACAATGTTGATACTCTCTGCAGAGCTGCTCATTAGCGAAAGCCGAACTTAATCCTCATCACTGTAATCTGTTTGAGAGAACAAAAGGGGAGGGAGAACCAGAACTGAACAAAATAAGTAATTAATCCCGTGAGGGATGTTAGGACATTGTGTCCTGTCTGGCTTGGCACACCTGTCGGGTAACTCGGCTACAGTCGCCTTTCAACTGTTGACTATAGTATGGACGGAACAACCCCCTTTAGTGGGCGAAATATAAAGTGTCTTTTGTTTTAGTTTGGCCTACTGAAGGCGTGGTATGGTCTAATGAAGATTTTTTTCCCTAAATGGCTTCCCACACTCCTTCCATGTAAATGAGGGTAGATAACCTCTACAATACTTTCTTCATCATTCCTAACCCATTATACTAATAATTGTATATCTGTATAACCTGAACAGGTAGTAAGATGATGTGATTAAAAAACACTGTAGGAAGGATATTTTTTTTACTGTCAACATTGGTAAAATTTTACTATATAATTTTATAGATATTTACCCCATATCTCAATTTAAATCTGCCTTGATATATGAATGTATGAAAGTTATTTTAGATACTCTCATAACTTTCTGCATCCTACTGTGTTCTTAGAAGGATTTTATATTGTCTATGCATGGCCATAGGCTTTTTCCTTTGTCATTTCTTTCTAATATGTCAAGTTGGCACTTTCTTGTACATATTAAGAATACTTGATTAATGTTCTAATGTTAGATTTTTTTTTTTTGGGGGG
>CABFVZ010001479.1:126347-194723 GCA_902151445.1 Timema monikensis
ATATATATATATATATATATATAAACGCATTATTATTGATTTTAAACTTTCTCCAATTTTTATTATAATCTTACTGTCGATCTGAGCCCTGATAAATAGAGTTAACTAAGTACTTCCAGATTTGTAGTTACTGTCAAGTCTAATACATTATTAGGATCTTGCACAACGGTTTATATTTTCAGACCCTCTAGTTTTATATTATACCTAAGTACTCTAGGGTTTTTTCTTGGTGCGAAAAATAATGAAATACAGGGGTTGAAACCAAACTTTAGAACCAATCTAAAATTCTTTAAAACTAATGGTATTTTGATATTTACAGTTTTCGGTGATTATATCCTGTTTGCATGATCAGTTGTCTTTGATTATTTTTGCATCCTGACTCGTATGAGTAAACATAAATATGGCCTATTTAGTGTTAATTTGCACAATTTTGCAGATCTACTAATTTTAACTTTATTTTGAATATGTTTATATCTTTAAGGGAAATCTATTTTCGCTTTTTGTGGTATTTTGTTATACATATTTGTCAAGCTTGGTGGTCTTGGGGTAAAGTGCTCACTCACCTCAGGCCTTGATGTTTATGGGTTTAAGCCCAGCCAGGGTCAAAGAAGTTTTCTTGAGTGATGAAAATCCTTTGTACAACTTCCAAAGAGGAAGTAAAACCGTTGGTTCTGTGTCAATTGTAGCATGTAATAGAACCCTGGAAGGTATGCTAAAGTACCATTCCTGGAAAAATTGGTAGGGTCTCACTCAGCAAAATTCTTATTTGTTAATACATCAATCAGTTCAGAAAGGGCACATTAAATACCACAGATAAATATAAATAAATGTTATACCTATTTGGAAGATGTTATATGAAAGGTGTATAGAAAACATATAAAAGGGAACAACCATAATATGGCTCTTACAATAAAAAGGACACATTTCACAGTTTACATTGCTGCCACTGGATAAAGAGGTAATGGCTGCCTCTTAGAAAATCAATCGTTACCGCCCAATTCCCGACTTAATTTCATTCTATTGGAACTCATCAGAAGGGAATGTGTGTGAAACATGCAACACAAATTTGTAAAATAGGAAACCCAAAAACACACAAGGGGAAAAAAAAGGAAATCAGTAAAGAATTATAGGACAATTAGATAGGAACACGTGTTCTTCTTTTCACTGTAAAAGTAATATTGTGTTTGTTTCCTTTTATCAAATTTTTAATATATTTACTAATTCTTTCCTTTAAAGGTTGGCTGCTATGTAGGTGTGGTTGTCATTTGTGTCACTGAGTGCATAGAAGTATAAGTTGCAGGTGGCTGTGATTAATCTTGAGTAGTTGATACCACATGTCCATCTTAGACTTGTGCCTTGAACTATAAGTGACTCTGAGCATGGGACGAATCCTAGATAGGGGGGTCCTGGGTTTGATGCCTGTGTTTAGATGTAATTTTTCAACTAATTTAAGCTAATCAAAACATGCCTGTCTGTTTAGTTTAGCCTTCTTAATTATTTCATTTGAACATTATTTTAATCTTATGTTACTAGGAAGCGCCACACATCATGGTCTTTGTCATTGTCATTACTTGACCGTCTTGTCTCTGCAAGTCCCTGAACCGAGGACTTTGGGCAGAAGCGGAACAAGACAATATCTTTCTTTCTCTCATCAGATATTTTCACAAATATCATCAATAATTACTATAAATGGTATAATAATTAGTGTTTATTTTTGGTAAATCTTTTTATATATAATAAATATGTATTATTTTTAACTTTTTGTCTGTGATTCAATTTTATGTACTTCTTTTTCGAGCCCTCCATTAAGAAGAAGCCAATATTATTTCCCCCATCCCCCTTTCACTTTGAATTACTTAATAAATTATATTTTATCTTAATGACACTTTTCTTCCCATCCCTGGGAGGCATTGTCAAATGTCAATGGAACTATAAAAGTCCATGATTGTTACCAGTGTCATACATAAGCTAATGCTAATAGTTTATAATTAAAATTATGCATTAACTTATAAGTAGGATACTATCAATTATGTAAACAATTATTTTTTGTTTTATAGTTCAAATAAGAAACAAAGGAACTTTAACCGTATTCGAGAGCACTTCAAAACATTATTTTGTATCATCCCTTGTCTTTCAATTAAAGGCATTTTTTTGGTCTACAAACATCAGTATGATGATGTTTATTAATATATTCAGTATTTTTTTAAATATTAATTTTCTTTACCACCTATATAACATCCCTAGGATGTTTTGGGACCATTATTACTGTTTTGTAAATGTATTATTTCTGTCTATATGTGTTAATTTTATTTGTTTTTTGTCATGTATAATCATGTTCAGTATTGTATTTCAAAGTGCACGATTCTCTTTTAAATCTTTCTTTCAAAAACATGATTATTTATTGAACAAATATATGATTATTAAAATTATGTTTGACATTCATTTTGATTAACCTTGTAATTTGCTCATTCAGAAAAACTTTTGCTTTATTTGTTTTTGTATATAATAATTACAAATCATGGCTTCTAAATAAATTATAGTTAATTCAGAAAGCCTCAATTGAGACCGAAATGGTATTCAGTAGGGCCCTGCTTTACAGTGTTCCTCTAATAGTGTGATTTTCTATTATATAAATATTCATTGTGTTCAGCACTTGTCTTGCTCTTGCGGCATTTTTCAGCATGCTGCGTACAGTGAATAGCTCTGGCTGCCATTTTATGTTACTAATTCAGTCTGTTTATAGTATTGATGGGCACTATCGAATAATTTTAACTATTTTTTATCGAAATATTTTTTATGGAATGATCATTCAATTGATTTCATTTGTTTTTACTAAACTACTTTTGTATAATTTTAAGGCCCAACTCTATTACACACTTTATATATGATAGGGAAAACATGTTTTAAGGATTTTATATGCATTTGAAAGTTAAAAACGGTCATGTTCTGCTTTATAACGGAACCCTTAAACCCAACTCGCTGTTTGAGCGGGACCCTACTGTATTTGAAAATAGCGTCTGCTCAGGAATTTTATTGCCATGATTTAGATATTAGTTTGGACACATATTTTAAATATATCATGGTTTTTACATGTTTTATGGCACACTACATTTATTAACACAAGTTTAAAAATATTGTTACTACATAAGAGGAAATAAATCAACTGCTACTTTGTAGCTTGTTCTTGGTTTACGGGTAGAATTCATGCCTCGAGTCCCAATACTTGCATTATTCAAATATAGACAACTTAAAAACAAATTACTGGTAGCAATATTTTTCATTTTCCCCTCTTTCGACTTTCCTCTTATTTTTACATAAGTCAAATGTGTTTCTGCTGGTTTTTTGTGGCTAACAAATATTAAATGAAGTACATTTTATGAACACTCATAAGTTATAATATTGCATTCTTCTTGAAGAAATATCAAAATGATTAGTTCTGAATAGTTGCCTATGACCTAGAACTGTATTAAAACCGAGTGGAAACCCCGTAAAATATTGTAATATAAGTAATAGGGCAGGAAGTCAACATGGAAGACTAAAATAATTTTAGGGGAACATCAGGTTCTTTCTTCAGTAGAAAAGAGTAAAAAACTCTTTTCTACTGAAGAAGAAGCCTTAGGTGCCCTGAAAATTACTGTAGCTTGTTTGATTGTGTTTTGATTATGAACCTTAAGGCCTACATTTTTCTGATAAGTAGACCTTGGTCTTCAATTTTCCTTTTAATTTGGTTTTAGGAGTGGGTTGCAATCCATATTTCCTGAATCTGAAATTCAAAGTTGAATCTTAACAAATGTTCAATTAAAGTTGAAGTGAAATTCTTTAAATCTAATTAAAAAAATAAGTGATTCAAGGCTTTGTGCCATTAACAAAAGATATTTTGTTTGTCGTATTTATTAGGTCATACAACAAAGAGAATACTTTTTTTAGTAAATTAATTATATTGATTCAATTTTGTCCTTTTTTGTGATTTTTTTATTCTCATAACTATCCAAGTCTATATCATTTATCATTTATTTTACCAATTGCTTTAAATATGCTTTAGTGCTCTATTTGGAAGAAGGTACAAGGAGGGTGGATAGATACATATAAAAGGGGACTAACTCAATATGGATTTTTCAATGTAAAGAACAACAGTTCACATTTTACATTGCTGCCACTGGACAAAGAGGTAATTGCGGCTTCTTGAAGATAATTGATCATTACTGCCCAATCCCAAGACTTATTGGAATCTCGTCAGGAGAGAATGGAAAGCACAACTCGTCTTCCTAAAAGAGGAAACAAAAAAGTCAAAAGGGGTTATGGGAGAATGTTTCCTTAAAAAACTAAATTAAAATTATTAGATTGAGTCAAGGTTTACATAATTGTATTAGTGATTGAGATTGATATGAATCTCACATTTCTCGAATACCATATTAGTCGAGAATTTGATGCACTTTTTTTTCTATCATGAAAAAAAATATTTCTGAAAATTTTTAATGTGAAACTGTGAAAGTGATATGAAGTTGCAAGTGTGAAAAGGTTATAAACGAATTAAGAAATAAGTTTATTTGTTTCTTTCAAACACAACCTAACATTTCTTTCAAGTTGGCTTCCTACACTATTACTTACATTACATTATTTTATAGTGTTTCCACACCATTTTCATATAAAATTATTAATTTCTAACAATGAACTGGGGAAAGACGAGCTTGTTTTCCGAAACTCAGCTTATTACACCCTGTTCCCAAAGTCTCATAAGACTACTATTACATTTTTGTATGTATAAATTGTGTTTCTCTCTATTTAGTAAATGTTAGTAACACTTCCAAGTGTTCATTCTTTTAATTACTGTTCCAGATGATGTCTCTCAAGTTCACTATAACACTTTAGAAGCACACTTGAAGCTTCTGTTTTAAAGCATAGATATGTAGATGTCTTTAAACCCAATTCCCTTTCGATCAAACTAAAGACATTTGCAAGTGTTTAGATCCATTAATTAAATCCTATTATCAAATAGTAAATTCACATGAAAATATATATTGTGCCTTAAGGCTGGTCGATTATAGGATTTTATTTCTAAGAACTTTTTTTTAATGGTGCAGAGATCAATAATAGGGATTTGTGAGAACTCACATCTTTCAAGCATCTCTTTATTTAAAGCTTTGAGCTTAGCTTTAAATACCTTGTATCGAACTTTACAGTTATATGAACTTAGTGATTTTGATTTCTTTGCCATGCATTTGTGTCTATGATAAATGACTTTGTTTACTCTTCTCACAGCTTGTCCAGATATGGTTTTTAAAATGTGTGGTTTGGGGGTTGATAGAGGATGGGAAAAGGCAACGAAGAATCCAACTACAGCACTCTGGTCTTGCTAGTCTCAACCTAGAATTGTCAAGGACATTTAGATTATCAAGGGTTGATAAAAATAACTCAAATGCAAGCCATACACAAAAAAAAAAAAAAAACTTTTGTATTATAGCAATAAAAAACGTCACCAGTAGGTTGGCAAGGTCAGATAAAGATAGAACACCATAATGACCATGAGGGGAGTTGGAAAGAATAAAACTAGGAAAGGTAGAGGAGGTTCGGATAACCGCATTTTTCATACTAGTGCGGGTTTAAATCATCAGATCATGTTGTACCAGGATATTTTGCAGATGATTAATGGAATGTCATGGTGAACAAACAAGTTGTTGAGTAAAAGAGGGTAAAAGGCATAAATAAAGAAGGTATAGAAGGCAGTTAGAATGAAAGTAGCTTGTTGCAATATGGTATTAAGTACACCTTATCGTGAAAATGTACTTTAAACATGATAAATATCATCAATGTTTTAACTTCTCTTTCTGACAAGAGGCCAATACCAAGTGAACATATGCACTTGAAAGGTGCAGTGAAAATTACATAAAAATCTTTGCTAAATCTGCACCCAAGACTGTTTTAATGAATGAAATTTTTTAAACATTTCCTGAGCGATACTAGGTCGAATCATTATTAATTTTTCAGTTACTCTCACAAGTGTATAAAATGGAATGATGCACTACACAGATTTTCTCTCACTTTTATCCTAAAATTATTTAGAATAGAGCATTACACTATATCATTATTAAAACTAGTAGAAATAGCCAGAACACTACCTTAGTGATACTGGAATAGAAAGTGTTTGGATAGAGCACTAAAAACACACACATCTTGACTGTAGTCAACCTTACAGTCCTACCAACAGGATCGGTATATTTGACCTGATGAAGCTGTGTGTGACAGTAAAAGCTTGTCCTTCAAGATGTATTTGTGTGTTTCTTAAGTGTTCTCTATAAACAATTTCTACTCCAGCATCACTTAGGTAAGTGTACTGGGTATCCTTCCTAATTTTATCTTAAAATAAAAACAATTACTAAAAACTCGTAAGATTTGTGAAAGGATTTTTTTTTCTTTAAATACATATTTGTTTTTTATTTATACAGTAAAGTTTTAAAACTATACATATAAATATTTGATTGCTCAGACTTAGTGTTAATTATGTTGATTTGATGCAACACTTCTTGATTCATTGAAATAGTAGAGGAAGCAAGACTGAGATGGTATGCTCATGTAATGAGGATGCCAAAGAGAAAAATGTAAATGAAGTATATAGGAAAAAGACCGCAAGGGAGGCCAAGGAGATGGAAGGAGCAGATAACAAAAATAGTGCAAGAGAGTGGAAGAAGAATGATGGAAGGATAGAGGAAAATAGAGGCATTGTATTAAACTGACTCTGCCTCAGACTATAAACAGTTGAAGATGAGTTGGATAGTAATATATAAGCTCTTTCCAGCTAGAATCGTAAGTCGGGGCTTGTTTGGGACAATCCTATACCTCTTTTCATATGAAAACTGTCTGTAGTTAAACAAAGTAAAAGTTGAGTAATGGACTCTAAAATACTATGGAAGCTCATATTTTATCTTGTTATAGTGGTCACCCAAAAATTCCTCTCCCATACATTTGGACTTGCATAAAGAAATAGGTGCATTTGTGTGGATAATTACTGAAATCATTTTATATATACTTATTTTACTAAAGTAATTTCTAGTTTTAAACATTTCTTCTTAGATGTTGAAATTTTTTTACATTCACTTAAAGGCAAGCACAAATGACCCGTGCACCTATGGACCTTAATTTACTCTGCTACTGTCTTAAAAGTGCAGTCCAAGTTTCATAGGAAGAGCTTTATCTGACAGCTACTATATTCAAGTAGGTCTTGATTGTTCGAGTTTAACGGGACTGGGCCCATCTTAAACTTTTGTCAACATCATCATCCTCATCATTGGATGGCAGTTCCAGTTTCCCGGGTACTGTTGGTGTGCCTCCTCCACTCTGTCCTGTATATGTATATCCTATTCTTCAATACATCATCCAGTGTTCTTCAACTATCTGCAATATCCATCTTGACAATATCCATCCAGATGGCTCTTGATCTTTCTATTAGTCGTCTTCCTCCCTCCTCATTACGTGCCCGAACCACCAAAAATATCAAAAACTCGAATTGCATGGAATATCCAGAAAAATATTCAAATACTTAACAAGTTTTTAAATTTAAATATATGTACTCTTTGTTTAGCTTGAAAGGTAACAAAACTTAGCTTAAGTGGTTCCACTATTGCGTGGCTTGTAAGAAAGGGCCATATTGTAATGCATGAAGATAAGACTGCTAACTTTCAGGGTAAACGGAGTTTATATATTACGATTTAAAATAAAACTATCAAGCAGTTTCTGTTTTTTAACTGCTTATTATTTTGTCGTCGAGCGCTGCATTGTTCATATAATGTTTATCATCAATAGCTATAAAATAATGCTGATAAAGAGTACAATATCATCAATGTTGAATGCAAAAAATATGCCTGTATTCTACCCCTTCTATTAAAATTGGACTGTTCAAGTGTGCATGTCATAGCAATAGTTGTGCAATTAGTGTAATGTATCACAAACTCAAACTGCAACAAGCAGGACTGGTTGCACGATTAATATCTATACGATAAAGGTTTAAAAAGCATTGTGTGAAAAGATAGTTTTTAACCATAATCTTGTGTACACACCCCTTGGTAATAAAAGCTAAGTTTGAAAGACAAACTACAAGTGTCACTAAAGTTGGTCAAATCACGTTACTTGATGAATTTGAAGTGGCTTACATCTTAACTTGACCTACTCTAAGCACTATCGCACTCTTATACCAACGTACAAAATAGAATTGAAGGTAATTTGTACTATGAGACAGCTTATTTATCTGATAACGCTTCCCCTATTCCACTGACTAGTATAAATATCCATCCATTCTTGCACCTGTATAATATTGACCTGCATTTCAAAATTAATTTTTTTTTTGTTTCCTATTCTAGAAAAGACATGCTTTCACAAACATTTTTAATTTACATCCTGGCAGGAATATTCCTACTAGAAATTTTTGAGCATAAACTACATATCTTGAATTGTAAATGATTTCAAAAATATATTTACATAAACATTACTTCGAAATAGAATTATTTTGTTTGTAACAAGCTAAGATTATTTTTTTAAATATTAAAAAATGTATGGTTTTTTGTTTCAATTTTTAAAACTTGCTGAATAAAAGGTAAATACATTAACATTCCTGTTTCCCCTTTATTGTTATTTTACCTCGGGCTCTATTTGTGCCAGAACTGGATGAGATTTAAATGTTCGGTTGACTCAACACTTTATAAGATTAAAATGTTCATTTATTTTATATTTTTTATCTACATGAAATTATATTTTGAAAACTTTTACATTATAAACATGTCTGAAATGGTTTTTTGATAACTGATGTATGCCAAAAAATGGTGATAAACGGGAGAAAAAAGTGGAGGATTTTAGTTTGAGAACAGAACTAAAGTAATTTTCACATTTTCATTCCAAATACAATAAAACTAGTGGAACTTTCTAATTAATATTTTCTCAATGTTATATTGTAATCCTTCGATTAATGAAATAATTTTGTTCCTAAAAAACTGTTTATCGTTAATTGTTGCATATAAATTAAAATTGCTAAGTCTTAAATATACAGTTAGCTTGAATTTTATTAATTGTATTTACTAACCATCTAAATGTGTTTGTGTTTAAAATTATCTCTCTCATTCAAAATGGTGTTGCCATTCTAATTGTGATGATATAAATAACAAAAGTGGTTAAACTTATTAAGAATTGTTGTAAACAAATAACATAATTCAATAATGTTTTTAAATATAATCGAAAATGTTAACGCTAATTCATCCACACTTACATCTTATGTCATTGTTAATGAATTTTTAAAATTTAAATTTTCAAATAAGCAAAAAAAAAGTTTTTTGCCATTATGAGACTGGTGTGAAATGGTAGCATAGAGAATAGTTAAAGTAGGAAATGTTATGCGATAATTATGTATAATATGGGATATATTAGAGTAGTTACATGTAAACTATTATTTAAAGATTATATTAGATTTGCAACGGAAATGACTCTACGGGTGAAAATTTAGTTCCCAAAACTAGTTTTATAAGGTGTTTCCAAAAAACAGATTTTTCCTTTGAAAAAAAAAGGCTTGCCATGTCTTAAAATTCCTAGGTACATAAAACCATCACTAGTGTACAGGTAAAATGTCAATTTATTTAATATATTGGTGACTATTAATGCACAGAACACATATTTTTGTTTACTTTACTTGTTTTTAATTTGTTTCTAATTATTAATACAAATTTATAATTAGATTGTATATACTATTCCAATACAATCCAAACCCACAGAGTGACAAAGGCTAAAAACTAGGTTGGTGAGCTTGTTTTCATTTCATTTATTTCAAGTATTTAACATACACTTTATGAACCGACAGATTATATCAAGACACGAATAATAAATTAAAACTTAAATCTAGAACAGACACCACACCCATCTACCAGCCATTAATTCATCACTGCGAAAGGGAAAATCCACACTTCACCTATGATATATTTTTCGGCCATGCAAGGAATCGAACCCGGGACCCTTAGCTCAATAAATAGACATGTTACCGATTGAGCTAAGATGTCGGATTGACGAGTCTGTTGCTATTATATTAGTAGATTCATAAATGGCTTTTGAGTACTACAACCAAGTGTCAAGGAGTCTGTATTTTATTAAAATATATACACATGTGTATTTTATAAATACCTATTATAGATCTTTTTTCAAATCAAAATTTGTATAAAATACATACAAGTAACATTCAATTTGACAATTATGTTTATTTATGGCCAATATTAATATTTGTCCCATTATACTCAAGATAAAACAGACAACTTAAGTTTCCACAAAACGAATTGATATTCAATCATTAATTGACAAGTTTTTTTTTTATCACAAGCAACAACATACCTTGTATATCATCACTTTGTTACAAAGCATCATATGAAATTCTTTTTGTCAATGAATCAATTTATTTATGTATTGTTTGTGTTTCTATCATGAAAATAACTCAACATAAATATGTAATGAAGGCTTATAAAAGTCTGATGTACAAATACACTATTTGCTCTTCTTTTCTCTAACATTAATATTCAACTAGAAACCATTATATCAGCAATATAATGAATGAAGAGTTTGGTATAGCCTTTGACAAATGTATTCTTATCAGCCCATTAAGTTATCTATTTTATAGTAGGGGTGTTTGAAGCTTCAAAACTTCGACTTGGCTTTGACAATTACAAAGCTTCGCCAATAAAAACATTGATACCGTAAAATATTCAGTTTATGGTCACTTATTGCCATTTTTTGCTTTTATGTACGTTACTAACTAATATCTGTATGAAAAAATAATCTGAAGTGATGGACTTGACGGTTGTGATAGTAACATGATTCATCAAAATATTACAAATAATTGTTCAATAAAACATTTTTCCAACTATAATTTTTTTTCAAGGATAAAACAACTATCAGGAACTATTCAAACTTCGATTCGACTTTGAGAATATTTTAAATACTCGAATCAAGTTCACATCGAGTTGAAAAAATGTACTTCGCACACCCCTATTTCATAGCATTAATATTTAAAAAATAATCATACTATGCTTTTTTTTTCAAACTAATATAATTAATGTAAAAGGCCCTTTTTCTGAGTTTTGAGCCAATGCTGACATTAGAGAGTAGTCATACCAAAGGTGCTAAGGACCAAACATATATATATTTTATTTTTTTAAGAAAATTNCGAATAGACTTGGTGAATTTTCTTGACTTCACTAAAGGTAAAGACAACAACCAACTTGGGACAGTCCTAATTTTACACTGATAATTATTGACCCTGCTGTTAGTTGGATTCTGATCAAAATTCTCCTCTGCTACCCACTGAGTTAAGGTGTCAGGGTAGCTAACATTATTAAATTCCAAAACAACTTGAATTGTGAACAAATTATGACTTGTTTTATAGTCTTTCGCGGCCAGTGCTATAAGTCAAAAATGTTAGGGCTTTAGCTGTGTAGATTGTAGATTATGTTATTTGAAGTCTATTTATATACATTTTCTTCAATTGATACATTTATCAGGACCAAACAGAAATAATATGTCTTGCGGTTGGTAGTATTGACTGGCTTTGGCTGGGCCTCTCAATTATTTACACAAGTGGTGAATTCTGGTTGACTGGTATAATATGCCAATCTGTCCAGCCAGACCTCAAAAATCATTTGGGAAAATCTACAACTATTTATCTTGGAAAATGGCTGTTGCATTGACTATCGAAACATTGGAAATAATTTTAATCAACGCGGTTCAAGAGCACAAAGTTTTAATCAAAAGTAAGACAACTTATTACCCAGTACACATTTGAGAAAGTTGTTTTTCTCTATCACTAAAAAAAAGTGTTTGACTGAAAATCTAGTCAAGATATCTTCTTCCACATTTAATCTTGGTGAATTGGAAGTATTAATATCAATGTAAAAAAAAGTACAGAAATAATATTTTTGATACATTATATGTTCTACATCCAAAGTAAATTTCTGGGCATGCCACAGTACAACTCTTGAGTAATAATTTTTCTGAATAGTGACACATTTTTCTTATCTCCCCTCTCCTCTCAGCCATGGAAATAAAGAGGTTGTGGGAAAAAAAGTATAATTTTCTCACCATTTCTGCTCTTTGATTGAAATTTATTTATTTGAGCTATTTAACATGCATTTTCTGAACCGACTAATTATATCAGCATACAAGAATGTTCTATGGGTGAGATTGAAAAGAACTATCAATTTTGCCAGAAAGGTATCTTTACATACCTTCCAGGACACTTTTACATACCACAATCAACATGGGACCGACGGCTTTACTTTCCCTTCGAAGGAAGTTGTGCTATGGATTTTTATTGCTCAAGAAGACTGTTGACTCTGGCTGGCTTTGAACCCATTGGGTCCTGAGGCAAGCAATTTACCCCAAGACCACAGAAGACGACGACCCATATTAATATTTTTTCAAAATTTCCATTGTAACCCTAAAGTACCCAGTGTGTCCAGTGGCCTGCAATATAGGGAAAAGTGAAAACCATACCATATACTAAATTAAATCAATCTCTTTTTTCTACCACTTATATTTTTGGTATTTCTACTCTCCATTTATCTTGTCAGCCTAGTAGATATTTATCCAAATCTGGGTTATATTTATAAGTCTTGACCTGCATATCAGGTCAATCATGAAAAGCATAAGCCGATTATCGTAATTTCTGAGTGCAAGATTTATGCATTAATCGTTGATAAATTATGTCATGTAAGTATGTATGTGTGAAAAAATATGTGTAAACGAGATTGAGAATATTAATTATTGATAGAAAATAACTAAACAAAACACATGAAATCATATGGCCTAAATACTTTGGAATTTAAACTTTAGAATATGTGTATGTTTTGCACATAGTTTGGAGATTGTTTTTAGTCATTCGTAGTGGTTTATGCCATTCAAGGGGTTTAAAAAATACCCACTAAAACTTAGATAATATATAGTTCTGTGTGTGTTCTGCCATGGGAATTGTTTGAAGCAAGCCAGTTAGAAAACAAAACTAGCGATAATCATAACCGCGGGAAATACTAAAGACGGTAATGTTTTTTATCTCATTAAAGTAGAGTAGTGAATAATGTTATATAGTTTATTGTTATTACTTGTTCATGGTTATTGCTGAATGTATATCTTTCCTCTGATCATATGTGTTCATTGTACCATTGTTTTTTGGCCATGTCATAGTTAAGCATATTATACTCTCAGACTTATCATGTGTTGTATGATAATGTTGTGTTATGGAGACAGGAATGTACTTGTTTTTCTTTTTATGTTACCTCGGCCAAATTTAAAAGTGTAATTTTTTTTAAGTAGGTCACAAATGAGTGAGCAAGAATTGTCAAATTATTTTGGGTTATATCCCCACTGATAAGATTTTTTATATCTTTTATTGATATCTCATGAAAATTATTACATTTATTTGTTATTATTAACCATGCTCTGTTCGATCTCATCTTAAGCCTGCCGATTTTTCATGGTTTTGTTATCGGAAGGGACTTTACTAGTAAATTGTCCCCCTTCACTTTCCCCTTCCAATTCTTTCTGTAAAAAAAAAAACTTAGCTTCTTTAAAACCACTACACAAACAGTGTGTACCTCTGAATTAATTTATATTTACAATATTTTACCATTCTAACATTAATAAATTAATATTGATGTGATTTTTTTATCATGATCGAGAGTATTTAAAATAAATTTCTTATTTGAATTATGGTTAAAGACTCTTAAGAGTCTGTCTCACCCCATGACTAACACCTAACTTAGGTGGGCAATACAACTCAAACAGGCATCATCTCATATGTTATCAGGTTTTCCAGACAACTGGGAAACCGGGTATACACAAGGAATTTTCCATAATTTAGTAAAAATACTGGAATATTTTTTAATTTGGGACATTTAACTGAAAGTTTAAAACATTAGGTTTTTGAATGGACAAAAAAGTGAACCAAGGAATTAAAAGGCTGTTAAGTGACCGAAGATTTATTTCCCCATTAATATTATATCATCCTGTTTTAAACATAAGTTACATGACTTTAGTTTGATAAAAAATGAAATTTTATTTCACTTTTATTCAATCTAAGCTGCCTGAAAAAACTAGGAATTCCTTCTGGAAAACCTGTAAAACACAGGAAATTTGGTAGTAAGAGAGTAGTGTCATCCCTGATTTATCTTATATTATAAAATACAGTGTGATTGAAACCAGTGAAACCGTTTAACTAAACTATAAAAAATACAACCAAATAGAAAAACAATTATTTTAAGATGATAAAACTAATAAACTGATCCTGATTTTGATGTTGGCAAGTGACTGATGCAGAAACTATGACCTGATATAGTTTTTTGATGGAATTTTTAGCACTTGTTCAGGTTATACGCCTAAACACTAATTACACTAATGGGGGTTAGGGATTAGAAAGGTATAATTTAGAGGAAATGCACCTGCATTTGCATGGAGGAGGAGAGTAAAACCATTTAGGAAAAACCACCCTCAGTGCATCCGACCAGGATCAAACCCTGATCTCCCTGAGGTGGCAGTATAGTCTAACACGAGAGTAGTGCATTAAAGCACGTGGCCACTGAAGCGGGTTTGGTTGAATCATCATCTTGTCCCATTTTCCGGCTAATTGGGCGTGGGAAGCTCTCATGTATCAGATGTGGGTGGTTCCAAGTTAAGAAAGCCATGTATTCAGACAATTCAGATGGGCTAAATGTCTAAAAAAAAATATTTTCTAGATACATTCAGACACGTTGCATGATTTTCTTTTTGGGAGGTAGCCTTTGTTCTTGTAATTTACAGGATGATTCAAAAGATGTCAAAACTTGAGTGTTTAGAGGGACTTGTCTAGAATAACTTTTGAATAAGAATCCATATCCTCCGAAGTCATCCTGAGTCAGCCAAGGACATTGAAGGTTGGGGAAGTCTGATATTTCACTGAAATAAGCATACTTTACTATTCCCTTATTAGCTTAATCTTGAACCACATGAAAGGGGCCTGATTTTTTTAGAAAAGTACTGTACTGTTCAAGGACGAGGCATCATTCACCAGATTTAAATGAAGTAACAAACCTGTTTGGGTTAGACAGAACCCCCCTCTACTTCCATTGCCCCTCGCAAACCACTAAGAGAGGTTTGCTGTGAATGTATGGGCAGGTATCATTGGGAGCACCAGCCCACTTTTCTTTCAATGTGTGGGAATTTCTGAATGTATACTTATTTCTTTTTTGATCTTACCTTTTGAATCATCCTGTATATTAGTGACTTTAAAAATTAATCAAAATACAAAAACTGTGTGTAATCAATGACCAGTATGTAAATCATCTTATATGGTTGGGAGGGGAGAGGAGGTGGAATAAAACTTTTTAAAATGATTTTAGTAGGGCCATAACTAGAGGTTTGGGGGCCCCCTTTTTATTTTTTTCCCTTCCACTTTTAAATCCCAAATTCCCACTTTCTTTTAATAAATCTTGTTGATGTGGATGTTTTTGATCCAGTGAAGTTAATACTGAAATTAATATAAAATCAGACAATATGACTAACGTGAAATATTTATAAAGTTAACTTGAAAATTATTTTTTACAAATACACTTTTAATGAATCAGATAGCCGAAGCTATCATCTATGCATTTTAGTGAGGATAGCACCTCTTAGATATCATATCCTGAAAATTGAAAAATGACACCTGGACACATGAATCGAACCTGGGACCTTCGGCTTAGTACGCCAATGTTCTTACCACTGAGCTATCCAGGATTCGTCCCGTGCCCATGGTCATTCTTCACTCATATTTTAAGGCAGAGTCTATGATGGACGTGCGGAAGTCATCAGCTTATAAACATGTGATTATATAAGATCACAGCCATCAGACAACGCAGCCACCTGCGACTCAGTAGTTGGCATGATTGCAGCCAATTGACAATTATATTATAATTGTACGGGATTGCATATATTAATGAATCAGATAGCCGAAGCTATCATCTATGCATTTTAGTGAGGATAGCACCTCTTAGATATCATATCCTGAAAATTGAAAAATGACACCTGGACACNGCCGAAGGTCCCGGGTTCGATTCCCGTGTCCAGGTGTCATTTTTCAATTTTCAGGATATGATATCTAAGAGGTGCTATCCTCACTAAAATGCATAGATGATAGCTTCGGCTATCTGATTCATTAATATATGCAATCCCGTACAATTATAATATAATTGTCAATTGGCTGCAATCATGCCAACTACCGAGTCGCAGGTGGCTGCGTTGTCTGATGGCTGTGATCTTATATAATCACATGTTTATAAGCTGACGACTTCCGCACGTCCATCATAGACTCTGCCTTAAAATATGAGTGAAGAATGACCATGGGCACGGGACGAATCCTGGATAGCTCAGTGGTAAGAGCATTGGCGTACTAAGCCGAAGGTCCCGGGTTCGATTCCCGTGTCCAGGTGTCATTTTTCAATTTTCAGGATAAAATACACTTTTGATTACTAGAATAGAAGACAGCTATATCAAAATTAAAAACAGAATTAATATTGTATGTTATATGGTGTATTGACAGGCTTAAAGGCTTATGATCAAAGTGAATAGTGATAAATGTATAAAAAATAATACAAGTTAAAAAACGGCACAATATAAATACACTAGCAAATTGTGCTTTAAAGTTAAAACCTCATACATACATTCTAGTTACAGAATGTCATTGATCGTACACAGTTTCAATTGAATTATATTGCCTGGATTAAATAAATCTGTGTTTCCTAACCTCTCTAGAAGCAAAGTCACAGATAACTTTATCAAAGTTAATTTTTTGAGTTCCCAGGCCGCCACCGTGGTTTGGATTCCACGTTAAACTGTAGGTCCTTCATTTCATCTCACAATCACCCTACCATTACACATTAGCGTAAAGTGCGTATAACCCGAACGGGTAGTAAGACGCGGTGCTAATAATAATAATAAATAATTTTTTTAGTTCGATCATTCTCAATTGATCAAAGCTAAACTGCTAAGTCTTTCCTGTCCCATATTGCTTCGTAAGTACTTTTTTATCAACTTCAATTTTGACAATGACCGTTTGGCCTTAGCTACATTCAAAGGAACAGTTGAGTACATAATGTATGCTGTACTTGCATCAGGATAACTTGATGAAAGTTAGCTTTGATCAATTATTAACAGATCTGTAAATTCTTTTAACATTCTTAATTTTCTCAAGTTTAGCTTGGAAATGAAGTTTTAACTGAATATATCTGAGATGGAAATGTTGGAGACACATTCACTTGCTTTGTTGTGGACCTCCTTTTCACCGACATTGACAAGACGTTCAGGCTGAATTACTTGGTAAGTGTCAAGAACAGCTTTCATTCCCTGAAAATGTTGATCTAGCTGAGTGTTTGAAGTGTCTATCATTTGGTAAAACACTATTCCGGTTCTTTTAACCTTTCGAAGCCTGCTCTGTTGAAACTCTTTAGTTATTCCCCAACGCTCACACATCTCTGAAGCCTCAGTACTCCAAATCTTTCACGCATTTTGGTGACCTTACGAAGGGCATCCCTTAGTAAGTTATA
The DNA here is from genome assembly GCA_902151445.1 of Timema monikensis. Taxonomy (NCBI): domain Eukaryota; kingdom Metazoa; phylum Arthropoda; class Insecta; order Phasmatodea; family Timematidae; genus Timema; species Timema monikensis. The sequence continues at coordinate 143,915 of CABFVZ010001479.1, forward strand.
TGCAAATAATAGATCTATGTTCTCAGATTGCAGAGACTTTGATAAAATGTTAGGGGACTCTAAAACTTTCCATTGTATAACTAAGAATAGGACAAAATCAAATGTGTCCAGTTTTTTGTTTAGTTATATGGCTTCATTTCTTTCCTTGCTTTTTTTGCTAGTCAGAATTATGCAGCTGAGACATTTCATCACATCACAGAACCTATTATTAAGGGCATGCACTGCATCATATCTGCTAGCCCAGCGAGTTGGGTTTAGGGTTTTTAATGTTGTTCTAGTTTTGGAAGACCCATCCTGGTACATTGTTTTCAACTTCTCCCAGCGAACAATGCTATGACCAAAAAATAAATATACATTTTGAACTGTTTCGAAAAACTGTCAAATTTCTCTGTTTCCTCCAACAGCCTCTTTCAGCACTAAATTTAGGTTATGTGCCGCACAATGTACAGAGTAAGCATGTAGTGCTTTTTCTTTTATACATTGTTGCACACCATTGTATGCCCCACTCATTACTGCTGCCCCATCGTAACCTTGGCAACGATATTTTGTTATATCCAAACTTTTTTCTTGCAGCGATTTCATGATTTCTTCTTCAAGGCTTTATGCTGATTGATCTTTAATTTCCCTAAAGGAGATGAAAACTTCACAAATTTCCAATTCGGCAGGTTTTCCTGTTTCGTCATTCACTATTTTCACAAACCTATAAACTTCACTCAACTGGTCTGTTTTAGACACATCTTGGGTTGTGTACAAAATTAGTGAAAAAATAGGGCATTTTGAAGTTTGTGAGTGATTTCATTTTTAACTTTCAATGATAATAAGTTGATAACCTCATTTTGAATTTTTGGACTTAGGTATTTAATCGCACCATGTGGACGCTGAAGCAATTCTTGCAACACTGGGTCATACTTTGACAGGAGCTCAATGATGGAAAGGAAATTCCCCTTATTGCTTGTTCAAGCCTCTCACTAGTCCCACGAAAAGCGAGATTGCATGTTGCAAGGGTTAGGCTCACATTCAGGATTCTCTCAACAACCATGAGCCAGAAGTTTTTTTCATCCTCCAACCTCATATCAATTGTCTCGTCTATAATCGCATGCTTGCGCCACTGTTTATAGATAACACAAGCACAGTCATGGATTCTGGAACCTTCATGAACCTTCATACATTCTGAAATATGCTTGCCGTCCTAACTCCAGTGGTCTAAAACCTTTGAGACTGAGTTCTATGATGTGCTTCTTGTTGTTGGGAGAACAACCAACATGGTAGACAATAAACACAATCAAGCTTCTTTGCGTAGCATAACCAATTTCTATTCACTTTTAATCTGGCCTGAGTTTTAAAACTGTAATAGTTGTTTGTCATCTCTCGGAAAAGGGCCATCAGGTTGTTTTGGGCCAGCCGCTATAAACCTTTCTTTTCATCTCTGGGTCTTGGTCTTCAACAATTTTAGGAAAGATATCGTACTCTTCTACAGCTTCCTCTGTGTCTTGTGTATTTTGCTGAATGATACACCCTCTTCGGCTGAAGAGTTGAACTTTTGTAAAGGTCATCTTGTAACAATGTACTGCATTTTTGAATGTCTTCTATGTCATGAAAGTCATCGTATGAATCTTTCTTTCTCTAAATTGCTTTCTGAATCATCTACGTCTGCTCTCTCTGCATCTTGGGCTGGGATTTTCTTCAACCCTGAGGGGAGAGCAAAAAAATTAGAGTAATATTATTTTGATAATTGCAAATTAAAACACTACATAAAGTCATAAAAATTGCAATTTTTCTGCAAAAATAATTATTGCCATGTTCCAATTCAAGCCTTGCGTCTTTCCCTTGCTTCCCCGCCCCTACCAGTTTCATATGCCTCTTCGAAATGTGACCTGTATCCTTCATACATAGCAGTGATAGAACACCCAAAACATGTAGAGCCTTCCACTCGTATGTATTTAAAAATTTATGAACAGGGAACAGTTTATTTTTCTTGCAATTAATCAGGACCCCCACTTTTTAGGTGGGCATAAGCAATTCCTAACCTTGCTGGCCCTTTTGTGCTCATGTAAAGACAAACATAAAGTTGCCATTTGCCCCTTCCCACATACTGAAATTTTGGAACCGTGGGAGGGAGTAAAATGTTGTATGTTTAGTTCTTACCAACTTGTACAGTACTTTGAAAGAGGATGATCACTTGCTGAGTGCTTACCTATTACAAAAATAATTAAAATAAAATTCAAAATCCTCCTCCTTACCTGTCTCATCATTGTTCCTTGTGGGCTGAGTTTGCGACCAAGAACTTAAGTTCGCTGAGCTTTTAGCTGCCGCTTCGCATTTTCTCTTCTTTTCTTGCCTTTTGTGGGCACCTCTAAAGTATTTACGTTTCATGTTTATTCAAACAAAAACACATAACACAATCACAATCTCACACTTTCCAAACTGTCAATGAGCTAAACAGATAACACAAAAGTTGCATTGGAGCAGCAAGCACAGAACTCAAAAACCAAGTGAAGTTGAGTTGACTGTCGACGTGACAAGCAGACAACCACAGATGTCACACCATGTTGACTCATGCGTGGTCGTGGTCATGCGCACTCAGCACTGCAGCTCGCATCCCTACCCACTCCGCATCCACCTTCAAGTTAACCCTATACTTTCCTCTTCTTTGGATCCTTTATTGTTACCAGGGACTCCTCGTATAGCGAAAGTTTTAACGGATTGGTAGGAAAAAACAGAGAGAGTTAAATTTATTGAGACTAGATGCATTTGGTTAAAGCTTTTGTCTGCTTTCGTTCAAAATAATATTTTTTTAAATCCTCGCTCGGGGGGCCATGGAGCACTGCCCCGGTGGTAGTTACAGCACTGGATTTTAATAAACATTAACTATCCATGAAATGGCAATATTTTTAACCTACAATGACCCACTTTTATAAGTGAAAGAAAAAACTTTTTTAACTCTTATAATCGGTAATATTAAACAAACACAATAAATAATTAGTATTCCAATTCGTAAACTTTAGAGAAGTAATATTCTTTTCTTTTTTTTACATCTTTCCTTATTTATACCCATTATTTTATTTTGATTGCAGTAGGCAAATCTAAAAAAAAAATCCCTATCAAAAACCAAATAATAATAAACTACAAAAAGTGTTTTCTAAACCGAGGGTAAACACCCTCTATAATAAATACAAGATGGATACTGTTAACAGAACTCTTTTGATTACAATATTTTAGAGGATCTGATAAAACATGATTTAATGTGAAAACTAATAAGGCTATTGTTAAAAGTCGACAGTACATTCTTTTCTCCTCACATTACTGTAATCAAATATTATATTACTGTTTGTCACTCATTTTACTTCATTCATACAGTATTATTATTCTTTAAAATTGTTGTGCAAAAATAATAAAAGGTGGCTTCGTTAGCAATTTGTTCTTGTTGTTCTTTTACAAAATACCTACCCAGCGTTATAGATATGAGAATTGGCAGATTAAAAAAAAAACCTGTTTTGCTGAGTTCCACACATATGTACAAATTATAATGTGTCAGGGCTGAGGAAGGTTGAACTTTAGAGGAAGTGTACCCAAATTTGCATGGTGAACGATTGTAAAACCATTTAGGGAAAAACCATCTGATTGGGATTAAAATCTCAATCTCCCTGTCATCGGCAGTCTAATCTATTGTGAGAGTGATGCCTTAGGCCAATGCTCCACAAACCTTTTAGGTTCAAGTACAATTAAAAAGCCCAAAATTTTGGCAGGACATCGTTTGGTTTTGGGTATGCGCCACAGCATTAAAAATGGATTATGCACCCAGTCCAGCGGTTCTACATTAAATCAAAGTTAGGAAAGTAGAGAATAATTTTTTTCTGAAGTAACTTCAAATGTTCCTGGATTAAAGGTTGAAGTTCTGTTTCTGTGCTTTCTTCTTAACATTTGGAAACATTTTGTTCAAACCATTAGTAATTTAGGTAAACCATAAATCTAATCTCACACAAAAGTTTTTGATTTTGTCAGCTGTATTTAAAATATTAGTATGGTTAAGTAATACATGTGGACGATGCACGGCTGCTGCTTGAACCAACTTAAATCGTGTTCTTATCGAACAGCGACGCATGGTACTCTGGGCTCTGGCTGCACAGTACATCGGTGTACTGCAACACACCATTTGTGGAACACTAACTTAAACCATTCAAACATCAATGCAGGATGTGTTTAACTAAATGATTAAAAAATTAATGTAGTAAAGGCTTTTTTAATCTTGACAATAATGTTGGTTTTAATTCCTAACTCAGAAGGTGATATGCTACATGTTTACACACTTATCATTGCTATCTTTTGTGGTGAGTATAACAGTGAAGACTCACCTTGTAGATGGTTTTAGAGGAATTTATCTACCTATGATAGTAGGGGCATAACCAGGGAAGTATTGGATTGAAGAGTGAACAGGTCATTTGCTCACACCTGCAAAATCACTAATAATTTTAATAACAGCTCAAGACTTATGAAGTACATTATTAATTTAGAGCACTGAATAAGGATCAATTACACTGTCTAAATTTTAACACCAGGCCTACGACTTGATATGTACCGCTACACGCATTAAAAATTCTCTTAAACTCTAATTAAAAACAGGACAAAAATAACGTCAGTACATTATATGCCTACTTCCTCCCCCAACTTTAATGTAATTCAGTGGCACACGACTGCCAACCTTCCCACCACTACCCACCATTGTAGTTTTTTATTCAGTCAACAGAAAATGTCAATGATACTGTCGAGGCAATTACAGTAAGCTTGTCAGATTATAGGCCCAACATACAGGTGAAAAACCTCAACATGTGTCTTTCTAAGATAACCCTAGCAGTGTGTCCAGAATCTCAACAACTCATCATCGCAATTCTTGCGAGGAACCATGTCGCACACTATCCCCACTGTTTGGTACATTGAAAGGGAAATGACACAACTTTATACAAAATATATACTAGTTTACAATTTACACACAACAAATGCTGTTTTACTACTGCTTGCTACACGATTCCTTCATCTGCTACACCAAAAAGTTATGAATGAATATACTCATAGTTTAGAGAAAGCTAATGCTTGTACATGACTGGCAAAGCTTGGGATATTGAAATGATATTCAAATCACGGATATAGCCGCATCAATGTATGCCGCTTGCTAATCCTGTTTCTCTCATGGCATGTCACAACTCTTGACAGTATACCATTGCCATGTATTCAGGTTGTGAACAAATATTCAACCATCGTACAAAATCCAAAATTACCAAACATCCAGGTTCAGCGACGACCTTTGAGCCTCCAGAGTAAATATAGTTATGTGTATACATACTACTTATTGCCAAAAAAAGTTACTTTTGTCATGTTTTATTAAAAAAACAACCTTTTAATTCTTGGTTAAAAAAATGTTTAGTTTGAAAGCGACTTATGATCCTTGCAATAGTATTAATATTAAAACCCTCTTCAAGGGCCGAATCGTCTAAGGCATTTTTCTTGTGGACTGACCTGCTGATGATGAGGAGATTGTGGTTTGAATCTTGGTAGAGTCTACTGAGGGTGGTTTTCCATAAATTTTTCTCACTCTCCTTCCCCGCAAATGTAGGTAAATTATCTCTAAAATGCTTCCTTCCTTATCCCTACACGATTAGCGTAAATATATATGTATATTGCCTGAACGGTTAGAAAGATGCGGTGATAAATATTAAATTAACTTAAGACCTAGTAAATAATAACCTGCTTTGGTGGCTTTACACACTTCTCTCATGTTAAGATGGCCGAAGACTGGGAGACCGGGGTTTGATCCCGGTCGGGTGCACCGAGGCGAGGGTGGTTTTTCCTAAATGGTTTTCCTCTCTCCCTACACACAAATGTGGGTGGATAAGTTTGATCAATGTTCAGTGAAAAAAAAAGTTTATAATTTCTAAAATGTTTTCTTTCAAGTGTCCTACTTTAATAATGTGTGTGCAGTGTATTTTACATGTTTAAAACAAAACTTTTAGTGAAATGATAAATTATGAAAAGCCCATTTTAGGAAACTAGTATAGGCCTATACAATTTGCTCTTAAACTTGGCTCTAACCATACAAAGTTAAAACTATTACACACTTAATACTTGTCCAGGAAGGAAATCCTATGTTATTTAAAAATACGTTTTATTGGATTTTAGTGATTAGATTGTGAGCTTATCCTTTGTCCATTATCTAAATATCAAATAACTCTCACTACAAATACTCAACCAACATATTTGTGATCACTTGTCTTAGAAAAAAAAATTCATAGTTTAATTTTGTAACAAATTTAATATAATTATTCAACATGACATCACAATTTATGTTTATTTACATAGTTTAAGAAATGGGTTGCGTAGCAATAATCTGTAGGCCTACAATGATTAAGAATACACCCAAGTTTTCAAACATTTATTAGAATCAGCCACAATACTTTATATATAAAATATTACTTACAAAAATAGTTATATATTACTCTGGTACAATTTTATTTTAAGGCATTAGATTAATAATTTTTTTAGAAAAATAATTTACATTGAATTAATTCTTTTCAAGTTATTTCACCTACCTTAAGAACACTTTAGTGAATGATTAATAAATAATAAAACCTAAAATTTTGGTAATTTGGTCAAAATTGTTTAAAAAAAATAGCTTGATCACTCTACCAAGAATTTCAATGAGAATTAACTTACTCCAGGAAATTTATGAAAAATAAAAAATACTATCCTGTATTTGTCAAGAAAACGCTTACACTAGGCTATTCCCTATTGTAGGCTAGTTATATTATTATAATGTTAAATTATATTTTGAATTATGATACATAATTGTTAACTTTGTGGTAGAGAAATTACTGCTACTTAACAATAATTTATCAAACATTTCAAACCTATTTTAGAAGATTTCAAATAGAAAAAAAAAATCAATACTACAATTTGAATATATATATATATATATATATATTATTCAGATTAGCATGTAATTTATAATCATAATAAAGTATAAATCATATATACTGCAGAAATTGGCCTACCCTGCAAGAACTATAAGGTTCTTTCTAAATCCTATACCTTACAAGTAAAAAAAGTTACAAATTTGTGCAACAGGTCTTGGGTCTTAATACCGCACTTATGCTGAGTAACGGTTAATACAGTATATTTTTGATGAAAACCACTAATACATTGGGGAGACGTATTGTAGCAAGGAAAGCAATACCGTTCCGTATTCTACTATAAACTGACATCACAAAACATGGCACACAACATGTGGAATTTGGTGATTTTAGTCATTGAACACATGATTTCAAAGTCTTTTGTGACCTTGAAAAAACCTTTTCTAAATCAATTCTTGAACTAAGACCAGCAACAAATAAGCAACAATGTGAAAAGGTGTTGCGTTTACAATCCACATTTTAAATTGTTAATAATATCCTGATGGCACTAGAAACCATTAGACTATTGTGTGCAAAATTTATAGCCTAATTACTAAATAAATTTAGTCATCAACATCACTTACAAATTCTTCAATAATACTTCAATAGTTCAAATTGTTTCAATAATTTTAAACAAATAAGTTTAAGGCCTATATTCCAAAACTATTTCACAAAGAATATTGATACCTACTATAGTGGTTTGCTAAATACATATTTATGGATAAATGAATTGGTCATTTTGAAAAGAACATATTTCCACTTTTTAACAAAATTAACTTATTTCAATTTTGAATACTACTTAAGGACGGTGCATAATTCATGCAAAAATTACATTCTAAAAACTTTCTAAATACCTACTAGTATATCAGTTAGCATTCCTTTCTTAAGCCATATTTCTGGAGCTATGGCCTCCAACATAATTTTTTCTCCTGTAATATTTGTGGAAATGCCTTTTCGAAATGAGTGATTCAAGGGTGATAGAGAAAATAGGCCTAGTTTGGAACAAAGCAATCTGATATCCTCCACCGGAGTTACATTTAACATTAACTATAAAAATAGACTTTATAATAATTGACTTGCAGTAAGGCATGTAAATGGTTTGATGTTTAAGATACAGAGTAGTATAGTTTTAAAGAATGATTAGAGGATGTTACATTTACAATACCGGTACATTATTATGGCTTTTGAGTGGGAGATGGTTCAATGCTAGAGCTATCAGTGCCAATTGCCGATACAATCCAATAAATTATAAGAATCAGAACCACTGCCCCAATCACTCCCATGATAATCATCATTTTGATGTTTTTCCACCAGTACTTCTTCTTAAGTTTACCAGCCTGCTGCTCGAATCTGGATGCCCCTTGATGCAAGGCATCTGCCCGATTGTCAAGCTCCGACAATTTGGTGTCGCGTTCCAGGACTTTTTCTACATTGACTCGCATAATTCCGACGACCTCATCCACCTTGGCTTGTGTTTGTTGCATACGTTTTTGGGACTGCTGCTGCTGGGAAGTTTGAGGGCCACCGAGCCCATCTTCGTTGCCGCTTGGAAAACTCACAGACATGGTTAAATATTTCAATCAAAACTATGTGAAAACTTGAAATATGCTTTGTCCTGCAGAACTTGCCTATAATTCACACAAACCGTTTGAAAAACCTTTTTTTAACAACTATAAATATAAGTTTGACACAAAGACACTAATTTTGACGTGAAAGACTTGTGTCAATGTAGATATGGTAGATGATTAATCAGATGATTCGTTTAACGCCTGCGCACTGCACAGAAGTGATGGAATCGAGGAACAGGAAGTCATGAACAAAGGCTTCTTTTAATTTCTCTAAAATAAAGAAGACCCTTTCAAAAGTTAATAATTATGCCATAGCATGGAATTCACATACAACAATATAAGAAATCTTTAGATAAATTACAAAAAATTGATCGACAACTCATTAAGATACGAAAAATTATAATTTTAAAAAACAACAAAATAACGTCACGGTCGAATATCTAAGGTATATCTATTGGAGAAAATCTGGCTACTCTTCTGTAGTAATGTAAAGAGAATATAAGGTAGAGTCAGTTGGAGAAAGACACCCGAGTGGCTGAGCGTGTGACGTCAATCTGTACACTAATCCAACACTTAAAGCCGTGTTCTCACCTGTCTTTTTCAGTGAATAACTTAGACTGATTCATTTTTTATGAAAAGAAATTGAAGGAATTTGTTCACAGGTGTCATTTATCATAATGATCATGTTGAGAATGATCAACTACCATTTCATTTATTAAAATGGCACCACGTGCTGTTTTATTTTATACAAATCACTACTTATAATCCACAGATATTCAAATTGTCTGGTGTTTGGACGTTCACTTTAGATTAATTGTTAGTGAATCACTGAAAATGATACGTGAGAATACAGCTTAGTAACTTTAAGGAAGACAAATTAAATACTTTCTAAATAATTATTGTTAGAAATTATAATATCACGTTTGGGAACATTAAACATATTAATATATATTTAAAATCTACACCAATAAATGAAAAACTGAACAAATTACACTTTACCTATTAATATATGTTAAAAAAAGTACTTACATGTTGGAACTATTGTATTAACACTGGCAACATTCGATGTGTTTTGAAGTTCTTGACATTTTAGTTAACTTTCCATTTAGCACCACAAATATCAAAGTCGCTATCGGCAAAATGAATTAAACATATTCGAGCAAAACTTGTATTAAGTGTGTCTTTCCTTTTACAATTAAGCTCCCATGTACGGCAAATTTCAGGATCCTTAGAAAAGGAGTAAAAAATATATTGTTATTACCCATGCAGTTTCCTTGATTATTTACACAGAGTGCAACAGCAGAGCTGGGTATTTTTTTATGTCTGTTTAGAAACATATGTAATTAAAATTGAAGAACGTACGAAAATAAAACAGCAAAAAGCCTAAAAGTCTGATTGTTCAACCATAATTATATTATATAAAAGAAAAACTATTATAATAGCTTGAGAATAACAATACAACTACATACTATAATAATAAATATGTATGCTAACTGTAACTACCATTAAATAAGCGTAGACAAAGACGGGTAATAAGACGTGGTGCTAAGTATTATTACTATTAAATAAATGTAGTAAATAAAATGTCTAAGCCATTAATTAGAACATCACTGCTCTATTTTATAGTAGCCTATTAAAACATATACTCGAGTGGTAAATATAATAAAGTAACTAACTATACACGAATAAACCCACCCCCAGGCAAGTACAAATAAATACATCATTATGAAGATAAATTAAAGGACCATCTGAAACACATGGACCGCACGACATACTACTAACTGCTGTGTACTGGGTGACGTATTTCCGTGGCTGATGTAGGCAATGACATCATCAAATTCTTCCAAATAGCGCTACCTATCTATTCTCTTTACATTGTTCTGTAGTTCCAGTGATCAGATATTGAATCCAAAAAGCTCTAGTAGGTACCGCGGCATTTTATCACGCGCGCAATTCAAATATTGGACAGAAGTTTGAACGACCACGATTTCATTGTATGGTTTCAGGTAATAGGGTGGTGAGTAATAGAAAATAATTAAGATGACCAATGAAATGACCTTATTAGTAAAGTATATACAATTATATTAATTATTGATTGATCATAATTGTAAAAGCAATTAAATTTTCTTGGCTATGTGATAAATACATTATTTTTTATCAACTTTAGCTCGGTAAACTGTAGGGGTTGGGTCTGGGGGAGGGAGTTTACAAACATTGCGTCATATTTGAATGTTAAAACTATTATTATCATTACTAATACAATTTATTAAAGACTGGGGGCCCTTTGAAACAATCTTAATAGATAGCTTATGACACCTGAGGGAATTTTAATCCTATTGGGTGACATTTTGGAAACTTTATCTGAATATTAAGACCAGTCAAAGATATAATGACATTTAAAAGTTAAGAGGAAAAGGTATTTTTTTTAAATTAGGTCTGATTGATAAATGAATAGCAATAAGGAAGAAAGTGTACTGTGCTTTTGTTGATCTGGAGAAATCGTATGGTATTGTGAATAGGAATATATTATGGAATGTTCGGAGAGAGTATGGTGTAGATGAATGGTTATTAAATGCAATTATGACCCTTTATGATAAAAATTAAAGCGTTTATAAGGGTGGATGGAGGTTTTAGCAAATTGTTTGACATTGAACAGGATGTTAGACAAGGTTGTGTTATGTTTCCATGGCTGTTTAATGTATTCATGAATAAGTGTATGAGGGATTATTGTGAGGATGCATTGGGTGTATACATGGACAAATGGATTTTGTGTATCTGGCCAGAATGTTCTGTAAAAATGGAAGGATGTCATTGTCTGGTGAAATTGACAGACGGGTGAATATATATTGAAGAGTAGTTGGATGTATGTGGACTAGTGGAAAGAATGAAGTAGTAATGAAAAAAGCAAAGAGGCAGTATGTAAACCACCATTGTTTTATGGATGTAAAGCGTAAGTTTGTCAGAAAAATCACAAGATCAAGGTGAATGAGGTTGGAATGAAATATCTAATAAATGAATTCAGAAAAACACGAATGGACAGAGTTAGTAATTAACGGGTGATGAAACAGTGTGGTTTAAAAGGGAATCCAATAAGTAAATGTGTACGTTGGTTTGGGCATGTTGAGAGGATGAGTGTATATCAAGTGATGAAGCAAATACATGAAAGTAGAGTGTGTGTGGATCAAAAGGATAGGGTAGGCCTGGTAATACGTGGTTAAATGCTATAGATGAATATGTGTAAAAGAGAAACATTATGAGTTTAAAAAATAAAAGATCATGTATGGCTTGGTGTTTGGATTTTGTTGAAGTGAAGGGAGTATTAAAAAATAGAGAAGTGTGGAGAAAGTTAGTGGGGTAAAATTAAGTGCGGTGTGTTTTTTAAAGCTATATGCACAGTTTTTAAATTATTCTAGACTATCCAAGATTGATAAATGCTTACACTGTTTAGTCTCCAGTTTCAAAAATGAAAATTAATTATATGTCGAAAATATAAGCTGCAGAACACACTTTTTTTTTGTATAATAGATAAACTTAACTACTCTAGGTCTCATAAAAAGTTTTTTAAGTGGCAGTTCAACTATAACTCTCCCCTTATAAGCTTTTGTTCCTTCTAGTGATATAGACCACGCCACCACTTAAACGTGTTTGATATAATTTGGTGTGATTTTTTAACCCTTTTTAATTCGGTTTTTGGACCTTAACACTCGTAGAAGCTTATTTATTAATAAAGGGCATTTTTATGTTAAAAAAAAACATACATATGTATCTCCTTTTTTGAGTGTTTCTTTTATATTATAACATTTTAAGTTTTATCTTCCTTATAGATCTTATAGTAGTACATTCCAAAAATGTTTACGTGCTTAAAAATATTTTGATCATTTCAATTACAAAATCACATTTCTTAAATATAAAAGTCTTTGATTTTTCATTTTTACATAATAATTCTATACTTTGATTTTATATATATATATATAGTATATTTTTTTTACTTCTTCAATGGCACTGAAAACATTTTCTTTAATAAGCCAGGAACACTTGAGTACGATTCACTCCCGATGCTACTTTCTTGATTTTTCTATGCGTTCAATCCATGTAAGACTCAACACGTATTTCGTCTACGAGATAACCGGGAAAATATAATTTTTGTTAGTCTCTACACCGAGACATTTATATTTAGAAGGAAATTAAACAGGTGCTTATACAAAGTAACGTTGTTTGAGTGTAATACATTAACTAAAGAAAAGTATGTGATATAATTAAGAATGTAATTTACCCATGCCAACTGATGTACAGGCCAAGTCATAAATATATGTTCTAATGTTGAAACATGGCAAACCACACAATGTGAGGACGGAGCCTTGCGCAATAAATAAAGCCGGTCTTTCTTGTAGGTGTGCCCGTGCCGAAGGTGGTTTATTGTACAAATATACTTACGAGTGCCCTTAACTCCCGAAAACCATGGTGTAACTAATTTTGTACCACATACACCATAGTACCATATTGCTTTCTGCTGGCATGTGGTCTCCCACCATTCGCTCCATTTAACCTGACTTCTGAGTTTCACCCTCGGTATAAAATCGCTGTATGGTAGCGGGATTTCTTGTACAATGAAAAGTAAATTCTCACTAGATGCCAAACTATCTACTCTCTAATGACCCATTATACCCACGTGACTAGGAATCCATTGGTACCCCAATTCGTAACCCTTAGCACGTAGAGAGGCGCACTCTTCTAGTATTTGAATTATCAATAAGTGTGATGGAGGGTCTGATAAGCCGCTTATAGACTCCAAAGCGCTACGGGAGTTCCATAATACCCCTACAAGCTAAGAACTTAAAGATAAGATATATTTCAATGCTTGTAGGATAACAAATAATTCCGCTGTAAGATAATATATTTGAATTCAAATCTTTCTGGAATATGGTTACTTTTTCTTTATGTTGGCTATAGCTACAGTCTACATTTTTTGTGTTTGTATTTAATTTTTGGCTTTTCGATTTGTGTATACATATTTGCTTTTATAATAAAATTAATTTAGTTGTAATTCAAATATATTATTATATTTTAAATACTTAAAAGGAAATTTGGTCTAAAAGACAGTAGTTTGTATTCGTTAATGTTTGTTGAATATAATGTCTCAAGAAAAATATGCCGAAAATGTTGAAGATGGTACACTTCCCAAGGTTGAGACAGAAAAAGATGTAAAAGACGAGTCAGTTAAATGGGGCTATGACCTTTATCCAGAAAGGAGGGGAGAAAACTACAAGCCTAGTTGGAGCAAAATGATGTTTTTTGGAGAGGGCAGAGAAAATATAGATAAATTAAAATGTGAACGAAATGTATATGCCTGTATACAAAAAAGTATGTGTATTTGATTTATTCTCACACATTGCTATTTTGACTTTTTTTTTTAGATTATATATTTGCAGGTAATTATCCTGTAATAATTTGTTTTACAGGTCCACTGGTTAAACTAATGATGAATGCTCTTAAAAGTTCAGGATGGTGAGTTCAAAAAAATTCAACACACTATTTATGTTTTTGTATAAGGTTAATATGCCAGGCCGCCACCGTGGTTCGGATTCCACGTTAAACTGTAGGTCCTTCATTTCATCTCACAATCACCCTACCATTACACATTACACCCTACCATTACACATTAGCGTAAGTGCGTATAACCCGAACGGGTAGTAAGACGCAGTGCTAATAATAATAATAATAATAATATAAGGGTAATTTATATGACACAGTCTAATAGGCTAATTATCAGAAAGGGAGGGAATAGTATACAAAAGGCTGGAATCCACACAATTTTTCTTTGTCGAATACTATTACAGTAGTCTTAGAAACTCGACACTCGATAACTTTACATGCCATATAACTCAACAACATGATGATCTGTGCTGGGGATCCGGAGCTCAATTCTCAGTCCTGACACAGATTTATCTGATTGCCAAACCCTTCCTTCACTTCTGACAAGACGTATATTAATCACAACTTGTGAATGTGTGGAATGCCAGGCCTCCACCGTGGTTTGAATCATATCCTGGTCAGGTAGACCTATATTGAGGTTTTTTTTTTCAAAATGGTTTTGCACTCTCCCTTCACACAAATGTGGGTACACTTTTTTTAAACTTAACCGTCCTCATCCCTAATTCATTAGTGTAATTATTAGTACATACAAAGTCAGGATGAGGCAGGAAGCATTTTCAGAATTAATCTACTCTGCAAGCTAGTCTAACACGAGAGTGATGCCTAAGACTGTTCGACCAGTGAAGCAGGTAGCCTAATTTTAAAATTATATAAAAAAAATTTACAATGTTAATTTTGATATTATTGTAAATTTGTCTTTGTTCTTGAGTGTGTAGTAGTCGATAAAAACATTTTATTTACTATATTATTACATAGAAAAACACAACAAAACTATGCCCTTTTTGCATACTATTCTAGAAAGGTAGCCTAATTAAGAGGAAATCCACTAGAATTCACTTGGAGAGATGATGTAACACCCTTTTTAAGTCAAGGAATATTAGAGTTATTGCTTTTAGCGTGTTTTTTAAATAATAACAACAATGCATATTTTCTTTTCATGCGAATGTTTAGTTAAAAATAGTCTTCTCTTAGATTCAATCATATACATCAAGTAAAGAGAGGCCCTGAATATGTGACGGATCAGGATGGCTCAGACGTAGATAATTGATGCATAAAGCCAAAGGTCCAAGAGTCAATTCCAATGTCCAAGCTATGATTTACCACCTAATTGAACAAGCTACAATCTTAGCGACCTGACATAACCTAACCAATACCGTAACTATTAGAACATTTAGCCTATTAAGCCATACTACTTTATTTTAAGTATAGTCTAGTTGTTTTAGGCTATAGTCATTTTATCTTTCTTACTCTATAGCAAAAGTTCACTGCCACAATTACAAAAGTACACCACCTATTCCTATCTTGGGATAGTTTGCTACGTTCACACTTTTCCCTACTAAACCTTGACAATCATTGTTTTGTTATTAATAAAATACCATATTAACTTGGGATTAACTAATTATAAACTGAAATAATATAAAATCAATGACTTATTGAATGAAATTATGTATTACAAGTTATACTGTCTACATTTATGGTAAATGGGTCGCCCATTGTCACATTAGGACAAAGAATAATCCTGAAGCTTTCTAACCCCATTTTCTAATTCTACACCCATCAATGCCTTCGCTCGGCCCCTTGTTTAATGACTTTGCCTCTTGGGGTGTTCCTCCCGGTTTGTGGGGGTAGCTGGTCTTCGCTGCCTGCAAAGAGCGAGTTATTTTCTAACTTTAGTGAATCTATCAACAAAGTTGTGCCGCTAATGCGTCCTCTTCCCATTCTTGTGAACCGTAACCACAGTCTTCTCCAGCAGTCACCTTACATATTTACATTGTCAATAGTTATTAGAAAATATATACATTACGATGAATTTAACCTATCAAGTTCTATCCAGTCCTCCCCTCATTACACCCTATCTGTTTCAGGTCCATTCTAATGTTATCTTCCCATCTGCATATAGATCTTCCTAATGTACCCTTCTCATTGGGTTGGCCATTCAATACTGAACATGTTTCTAGATTCTCCTATTCATGCTACATGTTCTGCCAACCATAATCTGTGAGACTTGATTATCCTTACAATTTCTTGTGATGTATACCGGTACAGGATAATAGTATTTTTTATCACTGTTAAATATTTAAATTCCTTTCAGATTTTATATCTCATCATTATTTTTCAAATTTACCCTTAGTACTAAACAACAAAGTCTACCAATAACTTTTTTTTTTACTATATTATTATTATTATTATTATTATTATTAGCATCACGTCTTACTACCCGTTCGGGTTATACACACTTACGCTAATGTGTAATGGTAGGGTGATTGTGAGATGAAATGGAGGACCGACAGTTTAACGTGGAATCCGGATTACGGTGGAGGCCTGGCATTCCACACATTCACAAATTGTGATTAATATACGCCTTGTTAGAGGTGAAGGAAGGGTTTGGCAATCAGATAAACCTGTGCCGTGACCGAGGATTGAACCCCGGACCCGAGCACAGAAGTCCGACACCTTACCCTTAGACCACCAGGTCACCTTTTTACTATATCTTATTAAATTTTTCATTTGGAGGAAGTAATCTTTGCAAATTTGGATGTACATTGTTAGCCATTTGAATTTAATTAGTAAACCCAATTATAGTTCACTTATCATCGGAAGAACTTTTTTTTAACATCTAGAAAAGTTACTAGATCCATTTTGACATATTAATATATGTCAAGTCATGTGATATCGACTCAACAGCTGTCACTTTTGATAGATATTATCAATACCACCAATAAAATAACACTAGTAATATATACCGTAGAGTAGGTTATTATTGTTGATCACAAAAAATATTTTTTTTACTTTCTAAAATGCTCTTCCTATGAAAATTGTATGTTACCTTCTAATTGTCTTAAGATCACCATTTACCAAATTAAATTTGTTGGTTCACCACCCCACCCCTTCTTCCCGACTTTTAAAGTTACAATACATAATGTAGGTCTATCTTTACATCCCATAGTTCATGATAAACAGAATTGGTTTTTGGGGGAGGCCGAATAATCTCTACTGACGGCTCTAGGGCGAGGTTGTCCACTTCATAAACTCTCACTGTATTTTCCTCTAGAGTCCTTCTTGATACTATAGCGGATTAATTTCTTCTTTATTTATTTCCACTGTCTTACACCTTAGCTCACTTAGTAGCATGTATGTCTACTTTGTGCACATGCACGTTAAATACCTTAAATAAATGAAAAAATAAGTTATTTTCACAATCCTTACTCATTAGCTTAGGTTATTAAAGAGCTAGGTGTTGAATATACTATACCAATTTAAAAAAAATTAAACTTTATAGAACTTTTAATTATCCAGAAGATTTAGTATAGGCCTATTGTGTAAACGATAAATACTTCAATACACTTCTACCTCTTACACTTACAATTCAGTTTAGTTTTAAAACTCCTCACACTTTAAAAAAAAATTCTTATTTGATTTACCATCTAATATAATTTTGGTCTACACATTACAAATTTCTGCCAGTTCTAAACCAGATAGCTTCTATTATTTGTCTTAAAAAGTTATTTTAAAACAGAAGTTCTTTATCATAATTGAATTTTCACAATTGTAATGTGATTCTTTCACTCATTTAGTGACTAACAATAGGCCTATCACATATTTTGGGACAAAGTTTAGGTCAAATCTACCCTGCTCTCACTCACTCTTTGGCATTTTTATTCATACTGTTGGAATAAATAGCCACTCTATTATATTTGCAATTACGGTTATAGCTGGATATAAATATAATATTTATTTAAATTGAAAATTGACAACTATACACAAGAATTGAACCAGGAACTTTTGGCTTATCACACCACTGCTCTAACCACTGGATTATCCAGGAGTCGTTCCGTGCCCAGCGTCATTCTTCATTCATATTTTAAAGTCCCCTAATGAGATGAAGGTGGCCATCTCATGATCTTAATTGATCACTCATTATAGTGCACAC
Source organism: Timema monikensis (assembly GCA_902151445.1). Taxonomy (NCBI): domain Eukaryota; kingdom Metazoa; phylum Arthropoda; class Insecta; order Phasmatodea; family Timematidae; genus Timema; species Timema monikensis. The sequence continues at coordinate 162,007 of CABFVZ010001479.1, forward strand.
TTACTGCATGTTCATCACAGACTTTGCTTTAAAATATGAGTGAAGAATAACCCTGAAGCCAAAGGTACAGGGTTCAATTCCAGTGTCCAGGTATCATTTTTTCAATTTAAACGAACGTTAAATAATTTTTCTTTGTTTTTCAGTGAAATTGATATCAGAAGACATATTTCCTGTGAAGTGTGCGATGTTTCTGTGAGTGGGGGCTATGACCCAATATTTAATCAGGTAGGCCAAATAAATTGTACACGTACACTGTGTCCACTCTGAAAGGTGGCAGCCTTACCTTGACATACTACATTATGACTCAGTTTACAAGCTTCACCTTAATGAAACCATGCATGATAAACTTGCTACAGTAGCCCCATGACTTCTTTGGTGCTGACTGACAGCTCACAGCTGACTTCAGAGAGCTTTAAAAAGTTGCCAGACAAAATTATGTATCCCTACGCCAAACCAGATGATCTGGAAAAACATGTGTTCAGCAGCTGTCACTTTTGACAGTCAAAGTTTAGGTATATACCTAAATGTTGACTGTCAGAAGTCAGCTGTGAGCTGTCAGTCATCACCAAAGAAGCCATGGGGCTACTGTACCTTTCAGGATTAATGTAAGCTACCTGTTGAAGTTAAAACTAGGCCCATTTTGTTGGTTGTTACACTTTTTACCCTAATCCTAACTTTTCCTCTTTTACTTTTGTAGTCCACAAATTAAATACATGTTTTTATTACAAATTAGTGATGGGCCAGTTACAAAATTGTATTTGTCATTTATTTTAGTTCTTGACTCTACAAACTCTACTTAATCAAACAAATAGCTTTCTTAAAGCCGTTTGAACTCCATTGTTTTTATTATTTTTCTATTACACGAGTGATTACAAAATCTGTCACTTGTAGGCTCGTAGGGTGAACTGATGGTTTAGGGGTAACGTGTCAGATTTCTGTGCTAGGGGTCCAGGGTTCAATCCCAGTCCCGACACAGATTTATCTGATTGCCAAACCCTTCCTTCACCTCTGACAAGACATCTTGTGAATGTGTGGAATGCCAGGCCTCCACCGTGGTTCGGATTCCACATTAAACTGTAGGTCCTCCATTTCATCTCACAATCACCCTACCATTACACATTAGCGTAAATGTGTATAACCCAAACGGGTAGTAATACGTGGTGCTACAAAAGTGTTAAAAACTCTTCCCATGTTGTCTCGATTTTTCTAAATTCTTTATTTGCAGGCATAGATTTTGAAATGATAAAGCTATATATAGTCTAAGGATATTTTGATTATTGGAGTAAATTGTACAAACATTTCTTTTTTACATCCATTACGTTTCAAGCCAATGGTCTGGGTCAGTTTTTTAATTCAAGTAATATATTTTCCACTACTGACTACTGGCTGTCATAGCTTCATATGCTTTATAATTTAACTTAAGACTAGGACAGACACAACATCCAGTCCCCGGTTGTTAATTCATCACTGTGAAAGGGTAAATCCATATTTCTTGAATGATAAATTTTTTGGCCATGCCCGGAATAGAATCCGGGACCCTTAGCCAGACATGCTATCGACTGAGCTAAGGTGTCGGATTGTACAAACTAATCCATGATATAATCTCGGCACACCTAAATTGTCATTTTTTTAAAAGAGTGCTTTCTACACAATTGTGGATCAAACTGTAAGTTTCCATTGTGCTATTTATGTATCTCAAGCTTGGGAAACATAACTACTCTACTTTCCAATTTATTTAATTAAGTTCAGTTGCTCTTTGTCTATTTAGAAGTTGTAAATTTAAACTATAATCCAATTTTCATAGGAAGAGCCTTTTAGATTATTTTTTCTGCGGTCAACATTGATAACATTTTAATGTTATTTTATTGGTATTGATATCTGTCAAAAGTGACAGTTGCTGATCACATGATTTGGTGTATGAATACATGAAAATATATTTAGTACCTTATTTTAGCCATAAGGTCAAACTTGATGGTCTTGGAGTCAGGTCCCGATGTTCTTTTGTTCAAAGCCAGCCAGGCTTGATGAATTTATCCTGAGTGATAATCTATATCAAACATTACTTCGAAGGGTAAAAGCAAAGCTGTTGGTCCCATGTCGGTTGTGATGACGATGAAAATTAGCCGTAAGGCTCTTCCATTTAAAATCTAACTGGACCTAAACTATTTATTTAAGTTTTTACAGCATGTTTAGTACAGGAAGTATAGTTTCAATCACACTAATAATTATGGGCTTAGTGATGGCCTCACATTGTTCCATTATTTCACGATGTAATCAGATTGATTGTTACAGATTGTTGTGTGTCAAAATGTGGCTCGTAAAGAGGGTTATATTCAGGGCGTCTTAGCACATGAGATGATACACATGTTTGACTATTGTCGCAACGATTTAGATTTTAAGAACATTGACCACCTGGCATGTACAGAGATACGAGCGGCTAATCTCACTCATTGTAGTTTCCTGAGTGCCTGTACGCAAGGAGACGCTTCGCCCATCAACATCAGACAGCAACATCAGGTAGTTTATGTTGGCAAGAATTTTCAGAGTAATTAAAGTTTAAATCCATCTAAAACTAATTTTTCATTTTTTGTTTGTTTTTTCGTTCATTATATGTATTTAAAATGCACTTTTTAAACCTACTGATTATATTAGCACACAACTTATAATTTAAACTAATTTAAATATAGAACAAACGCAACATCTAACCTCCAGCTATTAATTATTCACTGTGAAAGGAGAAGCCCACATTTCACAAATTATAATTTTTTCAGCCATGCCAAGAATCGAACCCGGTACCCTTAGCTCAGTAGACAGACACGCTACCAACTGAGCTAAGGTGTTATATCAAATTAATCTGAGTGAAGAATGACCCTGGGCACAGGACTACTCCTGGATAGCTCAGTGGTAAGCATATTTGTGTACTAAGTCAAAGGTCCCAGGTTCATTTCACATTTTCATGTGTCACGTTTTAATTTTAAATATAATATTTAAATGTATCTATAACCATAACTAACAACCACAATAGCTTGGTTATTTAATCCATCATAATAGGAAGGAGGTAAGAAAATTGAATTTGATTATAATGTGTTAACTTAATATTGGCCTGGAAAAATAATAAGAAAACAATTTTGGAGAAAAAAACCCCACTACAAGTGTACCCTGGTCAACCCTTTTTTTTAATCCCTTGTCATTCAGACTAACCTTGCTCAACATTTCAAAATAATTTGATTTTGGATGAATTTGTAACATATTTTTGGGTAGGTACCCTAATCCTAACTTTTTCTCTTTTACTTTTGTAGGCCATAAATTAAATATATATTTTTATTACAAATAAGTGATGGGCCAGTTACAAAATTGTATTTGTCATTTATTTTAATTCTTGACTCTACAAACTTCACTTAATCAAACAAATAGCTTTCTTAAAGCTGTTTGAACTCCATTGTTTTTATTATTTTTCTCTTACACGGGTGGTTACAAAATCTGTCACTTGTAGGCTAGTAGGGTGACCTGGTGGTCTAGGGGTAACGTGTCAGACTTCTATGCTAGGGGTCCGGGGTTCAATCCTCAGTCCCGGCAAAGATTTATCTGATTGCCAAACCCTTCCTTCACCTCTGACAAGACATATATTAATCACAACTTGTGAATGTGGGAAATGCCAGGTCTCCACCGTGGTTCGGATTCCACATTAAACTGTAGGTCCTCCATTTCATCTCACAATCACCCTACCATTACACATTAGCGTAAGTGTGTATAACCCGAACTGGTAGTAAGACATGGTAATAATAATAATAATAATGATGATGATGATGATGATGATGAAGATGATGTAGATTATGTAGATTATGTAGATGATGTAGATGATGATAATGTAGGCTACTAGTCAGAAAAATAGGCAAATAATTTTCTTGGAATTAAAAACAATTTTAAAGCACCTATAATATAAATTTAATTGCTTGTATCTATTAAGATTTAATTAAAAAATATAATTTAGAGCTAAGGACCTGAGTGCAACTAAAATTCCATCTAGGTATAGTACCCATCTTAAGACTAAAAGACCATATAAGATTTTATCTTTTACTGCTCATAACCAAAATATCAGTATTTCATGATTAATTTTTAAAACGAATAAATATGGCAATTGATTTTTATAATAAATACAGTGGAGCGTCGTTAATCCGGATCGATCGGGACCGGAACCCATCCGGATTACTGAATTGTCTGGATTTTCAAATGGGCTTTCAATAACTGTATACATACATAATGTATTGACTAAAGGATACATGACGCTCAGGAGTCTACAGTATTGCAAAATAGAGGCTGAAGGGTTCGAAAAATACAGTACACAAAATATTTTAATAAAGTATATTGAATAAGAACATGTACATTATGTAATTTAGATTAGTAACTCTACAATACTTTTTAGAAAAACAAACAAGAATCTACAGTAATTAATGAAAACTTACTGGGTAAAAAAGTCCTTAATTGTTTTTTGTACAAGGCTTGACGTACGTTTCTTTGCAGCCATGTCCCTCAGTCTTTTAAGAAGTACGAGTTGTGTCGCCGTTCCCTCAGTTTGCCTCTCTAACCAGTTCATAGCTGTCTGGAATGTTTCATAGGCGTCTGAGTGTGAAGGACAGGGAGCTTCTTCAGCATCCATTTCTTCACTCTCTCTTCCATTTCTTCCATTATCATTGTCCTCAATTACCTGATGAGCTATTTCGTCATCATTCAAATGCTGATAACCAGGGTCATTGCCATCATTTTCAAACCACTCCCTTGTGTCAAGTTCATCGCACTGTTCAAATCCAGGCAATGTCTGGTATAGAGCCACAACTTCGGCGTCAGTAAGAGTGTTGACGTCCGATGGAGTTTGAGAGTTTGCCTCATCTTGTCCTTGATTTGGGGTTTCGGGGATTGGCCACAATTTTTTCCAGGCATTTTTTAAGTTGTCGTCAGTGAGAGATCCCCAGACATCTGCTACCATGTAAATGGCGTCCTTTAGGCTGAGGTTTTTCACAAACTGCAGCACACTTTCTTCCAATGCACTGTTTTCTGACGTTCTTGGTGGTTTTTCTTTTCTGTGAACCTTCTTCAGAATCTAGTTTTGAAGCAAAACGTTGCAAACTGTCTTTCTTTGCTTTAATGTCACTAATGGTTGAAGTTCTAACACCATATATTCTAGCGAGAGATGCACCATTTTCCCCTTTAGACAGTCTTCATAAAATTTCTAACTTATCCTCTATATATACAAATTTATGTTTCCTTTTATTTGATAATGATGACATGATTAACAAAGTAAAAATATGTACCGTTTTAACTCGCACACTAAAACGTCACAAGGCAACTATACAACGAAGGTTTCACCACTGCTGTAAAGTTTGTAAATGATAGCACAGAACTGAGCCGAGCACGTGACCAAGGAGAGGTGACTGGCTAAATCGTTGAACTCTCAAGGACACCTTCCACTACCTCCCCTACCTGCTCTCACCGCCGATCCGGATTTGCAACGCTCCGGATTTTTGACGTCCGGATTTCCGACGCTCTACTGTATATATATATATATATATATATATATATATATAATGATTTTTGTTTAGCTATTTTGACTAGATAAAAAAGTTAACACATAAAAAACAAGATATTGGTCGGCCATATTGTATCCCAAAGTAAATCTACCTTTTTTAAAAAGATACAAATATAATATACAATGACCACATCTATTCCTTTTTTGTAGCATACCCATCTCTTGCACATGAGACAAAATTATCTTACCATCTCGTTCAAAAAAATCTTGAACATCGACAAATGAAACTTAACAATCAAGGTAAACTCTCGCAAGAATCAATTTCAAACACCTACCTAACCTTTCATGCCTAATAAATTAAAATATCAAATAATATTTACCAAATAAACAATTTATTGTTTATAGGAAAAGCTGGTGTTATACAACATAAAGAATCAAAGGTCAACATTACCACGCAAAAGATCATGGGTCAACACAAAAGTTTGTCATCATTAAGGCCACTTTGGTCAGCGAGTAAATATCAATTGCTGTCAGGCCACATGGCTTAAAATACCCAATAGTCTGTGTCATTTTCTGGAAATACTTCTTCATTCTGTCTAAGGTCATTCTTCCTTTCACCCTTCACCAACAACTACACCTTGTCAAGCCAATAAGAAAGAGGGGAAAGAAAACTACAATTTTTTTTTTTATCTCAAGGTAAAGAGGAAAGCTCACTGCTAGATCTCAAATATTTAAAAATTTTCGTTTGTGAGCTTATCAAAAAACTAAACTATTTGTTAGAGAAAGGCTAAACCTAGAACCCTTTTTCATCATGCCTAATCTCATAGCTCCACAAATATCCTTAAAAAGTCTTTGAAAATGAGATGTCACATTTTCACACAATTCGGTTTCTAATTAACAAAATTCAAATTATTTGTTTAAGAAAAAAAAGGCCCTGTTGGAATGTTTCAACTTTATTTTTGGCATGAGCCGTATTGTGAAACAAAACTTGCGTTTAAGCCCCTGTCTTTGCTGTGATTTCTCGTTTACTGAGGTGACCCCCTAAATGTTTCTAAACGTTTATTTTGATTTTAGTTAGTTTTGTGTTAATTATTGTATAGTTATTTCAAATGATCAAATTTTATAAATATCAATATTATTCGATTCACTCTATTATTAAGTAAATAATGATGGTGGTGATGATGATGATGATGATGATAATATTATTATTATTATCATTAACAACAATAATAATAACACTAATAATAACAACAATAATAACAGTAATAACAATTTTTATTATTTCCTTACCCCGCCTCGGTGGCGTAGTTGGCTAACGCGCTAGTTGTGTTGAGTTCGACTGCTGAGGACGGGGAGATCGAAGTTCAAATCGTGGTCGGGTGAACTGGAGGAGATTTTTCCTAAATGGTTTTCCACTCTCCCTTCACGCAAATGTGGGTTCACTTCCTCTAATTCAACCTTACCAACTCATAATCCATTAGCGTATAACCCGAACGGGTAGTAAGACGCGGTGCTAAATAATAAATAAATAATAAATATTATTTCCTTTATTATAGTGCGGGCCAACAGTAAGACAGGCCAGCACTGAAAGTACACAAGTACCTTACAAATGCATTTAATTACACGAGAAAATAAGATAAACTAGAATAGCTAAATAATAATATACGAAAAATTATTAAATAATAATGATAAGAATAAAAAATAGCAATAATAACAATTAACTAAAGAGTAGTAAACCATACATATTTTAAAAGCAGTAACAATATGAAAAAAATAAATCGGAATATTGTAAATTTAAATATCATAGGCAGAACCTCTACATGATAAATTATTGACATGGGAGTTCCTTAAATAACTCTGAGTTAAGCTTTTCTTTTATGATAGAATTCGAATTCGACAAATCTAGAATTGGCACTATGGATACAACAACCTATAGGGCTCACCTTATAAGAGCTATTGAGAAAAAATAATTTTGGAATACGAGAAGCCCAAGAATGAATATGAACACCTATATGATAAAGGGCAAATTTGCAAGAAATTTTGCTATTGAAAATATTAAAAACAAAAAGAGCATCACAATAAATTCTACATGAGAAAAGAGTTTGGAGCCCTAAGAGGTTTAAAATTCTGTCATAATCATAATAAATCTGGTTAGTAAAGAATTTATCATAGTACGTAGCGACAAATTTTCTTTGAATGTTTTCCAACCTGAGAGAGTTAGTTAAGGTATGGAATTCCAAGCAACATTTGCATAGTATAACTTAGATCTAACCTGGACGTGGTACAGACATAAAAAAACAGTCAACTTTCTTAAATGATGAAGTAATAAATTTAATTACCATTTATATAATTTTGTAAATCCATGAAATCTGCAATTAATTTTTATAATTTTAAATAATTTTACATCAGCAAAGATTAAATAACTAGACGAGTTAATATATTTACCAATGTCATCAATAAACACATTAAAGAGAAGAGGACCTAAATTAGAACCCTGTGGTATGCCACACAGGCATAAAAAGGTATTGGTAGGTGTGTGAATCAATTTTAATAGTGAATGATCTTTCATGCAAATAACTGCTGAACCAATTTACATATGAGTGAGAAAGGTCAAAATTACTAAGTTTAGAGAGAATAATACTATGCTGACACAAGTTAAATGTCTTACTCTGGTCAAAATAAATAGCATCAACCTGACCTTGGGCAGACTTGAGGCGCAAGAAATTCTACTAAATTATTGACAGTAGATTTAATTTTCATAAAGCCATGTTGATTATCTTAAACTTTATTTTTAAGGTGGTGGAAAGTATGCTCATGTATGATTTTCTCGAATACTTTAGAGAAAGTGTTTAAGAGATAAATTGGTATATAGTTACCAACATTTGTTTTGGCCCCCCCTTTTTTTTATATAAATAGGCATGACAACAGATTATTTCCATGTAAGAGGATAAGTTTCATTTGACAAGCTAATGTTAAAGATATAAGCTAACAAAGGGATGAATATGCTGGCACAGCCTTTAACAATAAAACTTGGAATTCCATCTGTCTCGGCACATCTAGAAGAACTCATTTTTTTATGGCATAACAACATCCAAGGGTGTAATGTGGAATGAATACAAGGGTGTGCTAGTTTCAATAACGAGGTGGGGTAAGACAGGTAAGGCTGAATTATAAACAGAATAAAAGTATGTCCCAAGCTCATTTGCCATTTGCCATTAATTTCTAAGTTTGACGGTGATAATTTATTCATACGATTATTTCTAACAATAACAACAATAATAATCATAATGATAATGACATAAAGATAATAGACATAACTTTTCACGAAACAAGGACAATATTTATTTTATATGCTCAGATATTATTCTCTTCCATCCAAATCGGATCTAACATATTTTGCAAAGCTTTCCACAAATTATTTATACAGAAAACGATGCTCGACTTTATAAAATCATATTGGTATGTTTCTCTCTTTAGGAATGTGTCAAGACAAAAGCCACTCGCTCAGTGTTCGCTGTACGCAATGTGACTCCAGAGGAAGCCCGTGCTGCTGTAGAAAGGGTTTTTCCCAAGTGTTACGCTGACTTGGAGCCAGTGGGTAGACGAATTCGACGCAACTCAAATGATATGCATCGGGCATACTTTGAGAGCCCTCTATATGGTTATGATTCGTGACACCATTAGCTACAATTGTTAGTTTTATTGTTAATATACAGACATATTAATTTTTAGTTATGTACTATAAAAATAAATCTAAACTAAATCATCATAATTATTTTAATAATATTGTTGACACTTAACATTCATGGTTCAATCCTTAATTAATGATAATAAAAAATGGTAAAACAATGGATTTTTTATTAATTAATGCGCATCACAAACTGATATATGATGGCTACCCACATGATCTGTCCTGATTACTGAATCAAATTCAATTAAGTGAAAAATTACAACTTGGACACGAGAATTGAACCCGGGATCTTTGGCTTTCCGCATCAATGCTCTTATCATTAAGCCATCCTGGTTTGTCTTGTATCCAAGGACATCTTTACTTTCACTATCTACTACATATAGACTCACTACACTAACACCCAGTGAAATATATCCCTGGATAAGAGACGGACCAGGATGGCTTGGTGGTAGAGCATTGGTGCGCAAAGTCAAATGTCCCAGGTACAATTCTCATATCCAGGTTGTCATTTTTCACTTATTTAAATGGATTTGTTAGTTAAACGTCACAACAAAGACCCATTTCAATGAGTCCAAAGGTGTTGTGGTTATGTATACCAAATTTTAAAACAAAAATTTTATTATTTTTTTACTGATTACTTGAATTTGGAGACTAAAAAAAATCTCACTTTTTTTTTATAGCTAGTTAACTAAAAATGGGTGACCTGGTGGTCTAGGGGTAAGGTGTCAGACTTCTGTGCTGGCGGCCGGGGTTCAATCCTCGGTCCCGGCATAAATTTATCTGATTACCAAACCCTTCCTTCACCTCTGACAAGACATCTTGTGAATGTGGGGAATGCCAGGCCTCCACCGTGGTTCGGATTCCACGTTAAACTGTAGGTCCTCCATTTCATCTCACAATCACCCTACCTTTACACATTAGCGTAAGTGCGTATAACCCGAACGGGTAGTAAGACGTGGTGCTAATAATAATAATAATAATAATAACTAAAAATGGGGCTACAAAATATATAAACAGCTAACTTAAAAACCTTAAATGGCACAGTTTTTATATTGCTACATTTTTTAAACCCTAAATAGATTAAGTTACTATTAGAAACTTTTATAGAAAACATTTTTCAAAACACCTTAACAAATCATAGTCTAAGAAGAGCATAAATTTCACTTTTTAAACATATTTGTCCCCATTCAATATGGTGAAAGCTTCTCCAAGGGTTTAAATGGAAAATAAGTCAATATTATACGTAGGTAGATATTTTCAGTTTGTTCCTTAACACACTTCCTGACTATATCTATTTAATGAAATAAGACATTTTTTTGTGGGGATTCAAACAATAGAATGAATGATTTTTTTCAAATGAAATACTGACCTTGAATAAAATCAATTTAATAACCTAATTTTGAACCACAAATACTGTGATTGTTACTTCGACTTGTTTCAGAAATTTATTTTATTTTTTGCTTCATTAGAGAGAGACTAGGAAACCATTTAGAGAAAATAAACCACTTCAATATACTTTATCAGAATTTGAACCTTGACCTCCTTGTCACTGGCAACTCAGACTAGAAGAACTTAACATTTAGTTTGCCTGCCCATCAATGCGGGAATTATTTTGTTGTAAATCTGTACTAAGAGAATAAATTGATGGTGCTTTAGGACTAATAGAGATGCACAAACAGTAGAATGGAGTAAGTTACATAATGAAGAACTTCATGGTTTGTATGCATTCATATTAAGGATATTCAAGGCGTGCAGACTGAGATGGATTGGTCATATTGCACTTATGGGTGACGACAGGCATGTACTCAAAACTTTAGTTGGGAAACCTGAAGATAAGTCAAAATGTCAATAGGATTTTTTTGCTTCTAATATCACTATGGTTTTGTCATTTTCACATTTCTGGCTTTCTACTGATGTTGACTTCTGAGGTTGTGGCACCATGCAGGTGCAATTACATTACCTCGTTGAAATGATGTGATGATAATGATTGTGTGGCACCAGTAGAAGTTTTAAGCCCAACAAGACTAGCAATCAAAATACAATTCCCCTTTCGGAGAAAATATTTATGGTACTGCTGGGAATTGAATCTGGGACCTCTATATTAATAGCCAATAATACTGACCACTAGACCAAGGGGCCGGTCACTTGCTCAGTTGCCGAATGGTCTAAGGCATCTATTTCGTGTTAGACTGATCTGCTGTTGATGGGGGGATTGGGGTTCAAATCCTGGTAGGTTATACCGAGGGTGGTTGTTCCTAAATGACTTCCCACTCTCCTTACACTCAAATATGGGTAGATTACTTCTAAAATACTTCCTTCCTCACCCTAACCCATTAGAGTAATTATCATATATGTGTATAACCTGATCAGGTGGTAAGGTGTGGTGATAAAAAAAAAAGAGGCCAGTTGATTGGATGATAATGTTAAAATATATTTGAAGGAGGTTGGTTAGGTGTCAGTTTAATGATTAGATGGGAGGTATCTTAGGATAGGGTTGAATTGCGAGCTTATTCTCTGGTGATCGTTAACTTTTGAGTTATGAGTTAAGTAAGATTAGAGTGTTAGTAAGTTAGTTAAAAATTCATCGCTAACATAAACTGAACAATTTTTATTGAAAAATCAAATATGGGCTGGATAAAATACTCATGCGTTTATTTTTTAAACTTAAATACATTACAATATTAAATATTATTCTTATGATTAAAAGTATGTTTACAAAGCAATTTTTAAATTACTTTGTAAAATAGACCAACTGTTTGACCCTAACTTCGCACAGATAATCCGCATTAAAATATATCAAATTAGTATATTCACCATCTGGCTGCCATCATTTTTTTAGTTTCTCTATGTACAATCCTGAGTCAACTATGGCTATTAATAAATTAAAATAAATCAAAACTTGAATAAAAATATTACCTAGGCCACAAACTGAGTGTACAAATGAATTCTGTCCATTGACAACACAATCTTTACTTAAGTGTGATCATAAATTAAATGAAACAAAGTAATATAAATTGTACAAAATCATGTTCGAGAAAAGAGAATCACTTTTCACTAAAGAGCATAAATGAGATTATAGATTGTGTTACAGAAACACATTAAAAATTTAGCATCATGTTTTCTCAAAGAGAATCATGGTATCCAAGCTATACCACCAGAATGTGTTTATTTTAGTTGTAATGTCACTCCTAGTTAAAGGTTAATTTATTCTTCAATTTTTAACTATGGAATAATTTAATTATACAATTTTTTTTTTAGTTATATAAGATGCACTTTCTGAACTGACTGATTATATAAGCACATGCGCATTTCTATGAGCGAGAGTGAAATATCTTAGCAATTTTGCAGGTAAAGATTGGTTACATTATATGTTTCTCAACTTGGCTGCCAAATTTTAAATTTTAGCCATATCGATAATAGTGTTTTCTATTAGTTACATACATTTTAAGCTCTTCAATTACTCGGCCTTCATTTAAAAAATTTCATATGTCAAGCCGTAATTCGGCTAGTTAGTCTATTTACTTACATGCTGGATTTAAATTTTTTACACCCCCTACCCTAATCCCCCTCCAAAAGTGTTTTTATATTATCTTTGAAAATTTGGATTGGGACCTCCTCTCCCCATTTTCTAATACCTTTATTTTGAAAGCTAAAAATTTTCACAGCTCTATGGCTGTTTGAAAGGGTCCTTTTTGCCTACCTTACATAAGTCAATCTCCTACCACTGTGAGAAGTAGTTTTATTATTTTAGTTTTGAAAATTTTAAACCCACCATTCAACCAGCCCCTTTTAGAAATATCAACCATGTAACATTTATTTGGTCATTAGAAGTGATGCCTATACATTCCTGATTTGCTTAGGGTCCCATTTGAAAATACTTTTATTGTTACCTGGAGTTACCAAATAACAGTTTTTTATTGCACAGATAAGTAGTTTTTATATTTTTTATTAGTTTTGGAAATTCAAACAACCTCCATTTATCTGAGTTCTATTTATAAATGTAGAATTTTAAGTCCTAGTTGTTTATCGTAGTCGTACTCTCCCTTCTTTCCAAATTTAAATTTTCTTCCACTCACAGTTTTTATTATATTTTTATAGCCCCCTCCCCATATTTCCAGGAATCCCAATTTAAAATTTTCAGACTTTAATATTTAATTGGAGTGGTATATTCCCGCTGAATTTGTTTTCTAAGATACTGAGAAGTGAGAAGTAGTTTCAATTGGTTTTGTAAATTTTCAACTCCTTAACCCCCTCTTTTTTCTTCTCCCTGGGAAATTTTAAATTTTATGATTTATTTGTTTATCCAGAACCTTCTCTCTACCTGTTTGTCAAATTTTAATTTCCTACCTAATTTAAAACTTTTTTTTAACTATAGGTCTACCTGACTGCAATATTTAAATTTTCTACCATGCCTACATTTTTTTTTGTCCACACCCTACCTCTCTTATTTCCCATGTTTCCATTTAAATAATTTTAAAGTTCCAGTTTTTTATAATCATTTGGAGTTGATTCTTTAAATTTAAATTTTCTACCACACATATGTCGTTATTTATGGGGCTCCCATTACCTTCCTGCCAAATTTCAGCTTTCCAGCTCATCTTTCCCTTCTTTCGGACACACCCACACACACACTTTTTGCTTTAAATATATAGATAACTGGGGACTGTGGGTAAGATTAGCAATGAGAAAAAAATAGCCTAGTAGTAATATTATTTATTTGAAGAAGTATTAAAAATGTATTTAAGCACTGGCTACATAATGATACTTATAATACATTAAATATTATAATTACTTGCTTATATGTACAATGTCGTTTTAGTACTATGAGTTACATTACGTACTTTGTAGTCTTGCAAACTTAACTGCTCATCTATATAAATCTACATTTATATACCTTGGAATAATGTTGAAAATTTTCAAGAATATGATGATTAATAATTGTTTAATTATTATGGACTGGAATAGCTGAACATTAATAAGTACACTTGATGATTTGTTGAAATTACTTAAGTACAATGGCAAGCAATGTAGCATACAATGATATTTAAAAAGACGTGCAATTTGTTAGGTAAGTTTAAAAAAACCCTGATGTATTACATTTTTTGTTTGTTCATAGGTAATGAGCCTTAAATACATGTATGGATTTTTACTAAAAGCAATATGAAAATTGGAAATGGAAAAGATATAACATTACTAAATTAATAATATGTTCTATTAGAATGATTTGGGCACTCACAGAGTGTAAATGTGTGCTACGTAGTAATCAATTTCATCTATTGCTTATAAGTTTTATTATTTTCACAAGCACAACAATTGAGCCCAAACTTTTGGTGAAATTTTGAGTTATTTTTACCTTGCCTTTTTTCTCACCATATTCCCTCCCTTTAATATTATAACTACACTAGTGTGGTAGGATTGAAGAAGGTTGAACTTATAGGTAATATACCTAGATTTGTGTGAAGAGATAGTGAAAAACCATTTAGAAAAATGCACCCTCAGTATGCTTGATTAGTACTCAACCCTGATATCCTTGTCATCGGCAAAACAGTTTATTGTTAGTGTGACACCTTAAGGTGTGGCCGAAGGGAGTGAAAATATTTTTACATTTTTTATCGAACTAAAGCTTTTTGGCCAAAATAAATCAAATATTTCTCCAGTAGCAACATAGAGTTTAGTTTTTTGCACATGCTAATAACAACAGATCTTAATATCTGTCAAGGGTGTCCTGGAATTTTGTCAAAACTTTTTAAATAAAGAGAAAAAGTTTAGACAGAATTCCAGGACACCCTTGACAGATATTCAAGATCTGTTGATATTAGCATGTGTAGAAAACTAAACTCTATGCTGTTACTGGAGAAATATTTGATTTATTTTGTCCAAAAAAATGTAATGCTATAAAAACTGTAAAATTACTTGTGCTTCCTTCTGCTGCACCTTAAACCACTTGATAACCGAAGCAGGTTGTCACTATATTAAGAATTAAATCCATCCCAACTTGGATACAAACATGAGATCTTCAAAAGTGGGCAATCAATGCCTAAAGCAAATTACAGCCAAACGCTCTCGACTACACTTTTTCTTTAGAAATAATATCTGAGATGTAATGTGCACTCCAACCCACCCAACAAATGTAACATTTTAATTCTCTCAAACCTATTAATCATTGTCTTAACAGTTGTATAAAAATATCTTGTTTCGTTGTTTGTATTTAATCAACTATGTTAATTTTGGAAATAAAAGATGATTAATTGACTATGGATGCAAAGTTTCAATGTGTTTAAGTAACACAGTCTTTTTTTATTTAGTCCTAAGAATAAATTATTCAAAAGGGATTTATCAAATGTATTATTTTAGCTGTATCTTTGTGAAAATATTAGTAAAAACAGTGGTGAAATGAGTATATTCTCACCCCCCACTTTTTATCCATCCCTCCAAGCTATACTTTACTACATTATTAGATAATATCACATACTATAATGGTGATTATATGCTAATAGTATTTGTAGACTCATTACCCACAGTGCATTCATATATATAGTATTTAAACTAACAATAAAAGAATTTTAAGACCTAACTTAATAGCTCAATTTAAAAGTTTAACATCTGGAGCATTCAACTTAGTTTGCTTTCAGCACAGTATTTATTTAATTATTACATAATGTTACTATCTACTGTTCTAAATAACTCAAGAAGATTTCATCACAATTTTATTTTTATTAAATAAAAAATTGAAAGGAGGATAGAAGGGTAAGGCCTAAATACTTAACAGAAAACTGTAGGCCTCAAAGTTAACGATCAAAACAAAAAACACATTTATTTAATTTTTGAGGTAAGCCTAAACTTTTTTTTTTTTTTGAATCAATAACCAGGCAACAACAGAATCTAATTGACCATGATCAAACTCTAGCTTCCAAGCTACCATAGTCCAGACTGTGTTTTACTCTCTTCTGATGCAGAAGGGGATTGATTTACCCCCAAAATTTAATAATCATATGTTTTGCTGTGTTTTTTATTGTGAACTTTGAGGCCCACAGTTTTCTGGTAAGTGTGTAGGCCTTGCTTGCCCTTCTATCCTCCTCTCAATGTTTAATTTAATACAGCCGTTGGGCACCATTTTTTCTCAATTTCTGTTTTTGAATGTTCTAATTATTGTTCATCAAGTTGCATTTCTCTTTAAAAAAAAATTAAAATCTACACAGTGGCAATTAATATTTCATTGACATTTTCTCAATGTTTTCCGTCCTCTTTTGAACATTTATGTGAACTCTTATTATTTTTTTTTTTAAGATATGAAATGTTATATATTATATGTTTAGTCAGTAATTATTCACTGTCTTAAATTATAATGTACTATCTTGATTGTTTTGTACTAGTAGATTTGGCACTTTGGGATATTTACAATTTTGTTTGTTATTTATTATAACACACATTCTTGATATTTAACCTTGCTCTCGAAAGATTTAACTAGTTCCATAAACTGGCATTAGAAAATAAGTAACATTTTAGGTACATCTTTGTATACACAGTATACACACAGTTCCTTATAAATTTGCTTCCAAAGTAACATTTGTAAACATTCTTTAAAATCAGTACAACACTAAATTATATAACAACTTTTTTCTTACAAAAAAAATAAATGTATCTTTCTTTAGCACAGATAACTGGAACACTTTTTCATTAATCTTTACCAAACGTCACAAAAAAACAAACATATTCTAGTTTCATGTAGAGGTGTATTAATAATAAAACATAGGAGTTTCACTTTAAAAAAATTATTTTGGTCCATTTAAAATTAAAATAAATAAAGAAACACTTGCACAGTTAGTCACTCATTCACTATCAAATTGTTAGCATAAACATATATAAAAAACATCCTTTCTAAGAACCATAACTTTCACACCACCTATGTAAATTAAAACTAATCATAGCTATAACTACATTTAATGTTGTGATTATTAAATTATATATTTATATAATAGAGTCTTAGGTGTTTGAATAAAATAAAATTTTCTGAGATATTTCAATTAAAATGAGACATTTGAACATTTCAAAGTT
This sequence comes from Timema monikensis, assembly GCA_902151445.1. NCBI lineage: Eukaryota > Metazoa > Arthropoda > Insecta > Phasmatodea > Timematidae > Timema > Timema monikensis. Next base: position 179,277 of record CABFVZ010001479.1, read on the forward strand.
TGGGTATTTATAAAAGATTCACCTCTAAATATAAACAAGCTATGATAGTAAAAATTCAGATATGGATGTTTGTCATTCGAAACACACTATCACAAATAAAATTTTGTTTAAAGTTTTAAAATAGGGAAAGTTTCAAAGAACTTGTTTGTTAAAATATCGAAGACATACATTTAGTTTGACATGAAAATCTATGGGTAATTAAGAAATAAATAGCTTCAATATTTTAAAATAATAATTTAAATTAACTTCAACAGATACATAGTAAAAACTTTATGTTTCCAGAGGACCATTATTATTTTTAAATACTCATCAATTCGAAAATATTTTATTACAAAAAATATTCTAAAACAGAGTATTTGTTGGTACTTTTTATTAAATTGAACATATCCACCGAGCTAATACTAATAAAAAATATCTTGGCATCAACCTGCAAGCGAGCTATATTGACTGAGCATCCCCCACATGTTAGCGAAAATAGTGCCAATATTTGTGAATAGAGGGTGTCATGTGGTCAGCACAATGGACCCTACAGCCGTTAATCTCAGTTTTGTTTTAGACCAGAGCCACTACTGCTTAAATCAAGTAACTCCTCAATGGTCCTCACAAGGTTGAGTCTACCCCGTTCCAAACCCACTGCTTCACAAACAAATCTCAAAGCACCGGGGATTGAACCTGGGACTTCTGAATCTGTAGCCAGGAGCTCTTTCTTACCTCTAGACCACAGAGGCGGTCAAACTATTACTAATATGAAACCATAATTTGTATTTAACCTTTAGGAAAATAACATAAATATGTGTTCTTGTGCAGTATTTTTTTACAAGAAATGTGAGTCAAGTTATCTACTATAAAATACCTTTGAATTGGGAATAAAATCTTGATCATGCTGTACAAAAAATATCTTTTTATAAACGTCATGGCAGAGTTTGACATATTTTAACGGCACGCGGATTATTAGATTTTCTTGACTGGGAAGATTTTTTTTTACCTGTTTCTGTTAAATTCAAATTTATAAACACACATTATTATGGAACACAAAAGATACAAAAAAGATGATGGAAGAAAGCATAGCTATACAATTAGGTATAAGATATAAAAGACAAAGCTTGAGGGATAAAAGGTTATAGGCACAAAGATGAGCCATAACTGAATCATATTTGAATAGGTTGATAAATGAGACCTGGGCACGATAATCAAACCTGCAGGAAGCTTTGTTTTAGCGCGGCATTGATCTATCACTGAACTATCAAAGGATTGTCCCGTTCTCAGGATCATTCTTTACTCATATCTTAAGGCAGAGTCTGTTATAAACGTCTGGATGTACAATGCATTTGTGCTATTGTTAGCATAAAGACACAACCGATTTGTGGGTTGCTGTGATATCAATGATTAGCCAATGATATTCTCATGTTCATCACAGACTCTGCCTTAAAATTTCAGTGAAGAATGACCTTCAGCTCGAGAGGATCTCTGGAGAGCTCTATGATAGAGCATTGATTCAAATCCAAAGTTTCTGGGTTTGATTCCCATGTCCAGGTATCATTTTTAATTTTAATAATAGATAAAAAGGTTATTTGTTTCCGAATAGATTATTTACTGCATTTTCTTAAAGTATTTATTTATTGTTTCGAATTAGACTTGGAAGTTTTATGCCACCACTAATCTCAATTTTTGATCACCTGTTTTGTACAAAGTTAAATGCTGTATGCATATTCATTTAAAAAATGTATGTACATTAATTGACTCATCCACCTGCTCATTCATTCACTAAAGCTCACTAAATACTAATTATATTTTCGTCACTAATTTATAATTACGGATCATTTACAAATACATTTTAACTTTTAGGCCACAGATTGAAACAATAAAAAATGAAATATAAGCGAAATCGCGTTATAATGTTAAATAAAGCTTCTCTTGAAAGGTTGAAGCACATATTTAAAAAAATGGAAAATGGTATGTTATTGTATTTTTTTAAACTTAAAAACAGGTGTTGCCAACCTTTTCAGGACTGTGGACCGCCTGAACTTAATGATAATTTGCTGGAACCTCCCTAATATTTCTTGCTATGAGAGCTCAAAGAGTAGCTCAAGGTCTGGTTTATCGTGCATTCTGCCACATCCATTGACTAGTTTCATGTCTAAAAACATGAGATTTAATTTAAAAAAACACTTGTTGACAGTAATGGAAACAAAACATACTACTCATATGTTTAATTGGACGTCAAAAACCTGATGTTCAAGAAAATTTCGAATAGCGAGTATATCTATATCATTTAAAAAAAAAAAAAAATCATTTATACATCTATATTCGGCTTTCAGAACCCCGCAGGATTCTTCGTCGATCCCGGGTTGGGAACAAATTGACTTAAACATAAGTTTGATGTATGTATCAAAACCATAATGTTTTTTTGATAAATTCAAAGCAATAAACATTATTGCTATTTTTCTGTGGGGTATGAAATATATCGATCACTATGCACATGTTGCGACACCTTGTAATGAAGTGTCATGGCAGTCACAATGCATTGATATAATCCACCGTCGTCACTCGAGGGTAGAAGTCCCAAGGCGGTCACATGCGGGCCCTAGCTTCGCTCACATACGAGATCCAGTACACTGTCGCGAACAATAAGAAGCACAGAGGGAAGATTATGAGAGAAACTTGATCTACCATCCCCCGCGTTGAGCCGCAATAGAGGACCACATGCTCTGCCGCCATGCGGAACTTCCGCCTGGCCTGGGGATCCGTCGACTCTCTTGTACTTACGTGTGGCTCCTGAAACACACAAAAAACAGCAGAACTGTTTAGTGTTTGATCTAAGGTATTTGTAATTTAAATACTCATCTTAATTCTAGAACAAACACAACAAGATCTCAAGACGGTTGATGCATCGGTGGTAGCATAGTCTAATGCAGCGGTTCTCAAACTTTCTCCTTGCGAACCCCTTTCACAAACATCTGAGTTGCACAAACCCCCTGGTAAATATCCATAGCCACACACTTAAGTTTATACCTAATTTTTATGAAATTTAGTTATTAATTGTAATCAAAATGTTTAATACCTTTATATTAATCTACTATAGCTCTGGTAGGTACTTTGGGATACCCCACCAAATATAATGGAATAATATTGAAACTACTTAAGTACAAGTTCAAATAATAATAAATAAATTATTTTAAAAAGTAAAACAAACTAAATATGAAAAGTAATGTAGCAACATTTTCTTATATTTACTATCACAATATTATAATATTTCACGTTTTTTAAAGTAGTACTGGAAATTGATACTTTGACATAATTGAAAATCACAAAATTCCTTGTCAATTTAAGTTTCAAAATGGTTTACAAGTTTTAACAGCTACTAACCTCTTCATGTGACTTAGTGAGAAGGGTGAGCTTGCTTTGGATGGAACAGAGCCTTAAAGTCAGGAACCACAGACGATAAATAAATTCTGAAGTCACTTTCAGTACTGAGCCTGTTTATTATCTTTTTGAATAGTTATATGAAGAAAAAGATTTCTCGCTCAAATTAGCTTTATTCACTAACACTTGGAATTTATCCTTTAAACGTAACCAGAAACCAATTAATTACAAATATTTATGTGTTTCCTTTATTTCAAAATCAGTGGAAATTTCAAGGAGCTACTCTTTTTCACTAATGCTTAATGTGGAGAATTCCAAAACTGCTGTCTCTTCTAGGGGATTGTTAATCCAATTGTTATTATTGGACATAGCTGGGAAATATTCTCTGAAGTTTTTTCCAAGTCGCTTCAGGTATTCTATAACCATGTTCTTTACATTTTCTTCCAAAGAAAGCTGATTTTCTACAATAAAGTCGTGAAGGGTATCAAAGCACTCTGTTTGATTGCTAATTAAACACGTTTCCCAAAATCTATTATTTTTATGAACCATTCGATACGGTCTTGCACAGTAAAAGCATTAATATTCGACTCTTGAAGAGAGAGAGGATTAAACTGTTCATTTTTGAGAAAATGTCTGCCAAATAGGCCAACATCTGAGGCCACATTTGATCTTGCTTGCACTTTGCTTTGTGAAAAGGATGGTTGGTAAAAATAATAATGAAAACTTCGTGTTTAAGTTCAAACAATCTTGTAAGAGGTAACCCACCTGACTTCAGTGTGAGACAATAAAGAGTTGTTAATGTTTCCCATTTCCTCACAAAGTGCTGCTCAAATTCGCCATTACAGAAATATTTTGGCAAATCCCTTGGAATATTTCGCGAACCCCCAGGGGGTTATGGAACCACTGGTCTAACGTGTTACTATCGCATTTGATTGGATTATAATTGACAGGGAGGTCGGGTGTAGTGAAGGTGATTTTTTAATGGCTTCCCACTCCCCTTCATAAAAATGCTGCTACATTTCCTTTAAATTTTACACGCATGTAACCTAAATGGGTAATGAGATGGGGAGAAAATAAAATTACCACTCGATGAGAGAAAACACATTTGGCCTGCATTAATGGTTTTGGCCGTTGGTCGGGAATTGAACCCAGCGTTCCAAGTTAGCTAAGGAATTATTCTAAATTTAAACTCATATTTGTAATGCTTAGAGAAATTTAAATCTGGTTAAATTATTTTATGATAATTACTTTAATAAAATTACTCTAAAAAAAAGTGTTTATATAGTGTAATAAGTATGGTTCATACAATTAATTACTAATCTATTTCACAATTAATTGAACTAATAAATTAATTTGCTAACAATATTGCGTTTATTAAATAATTGGTCTCTAGATTATTGGTATTATTTGATCAGGGTTTTTTTAAACACAGCGTCTTACTACCTGTTCAGGTTATACGCTTATGAACTAATTACGCTAATGGTTTTAAGGATGAGGAAGATTATATTTAAAGGAAATGTATCTGAATCAGCGTGGAAGGTAAGGGGAAGGCCATTTTGAAAAAAAAAAAAAAAAANTTTTTTAGTGCTGACTGACAGCTGACGGCTTTGAAAAGTTACCAGACCAAATTATGTATCCCTACGCCGAACCATATGATCTGAAAAAACATGTGTTTAGCAGCTGTCACTTATGACAGTCAACATTTAAGTATATACCTAAATGTTGACTGTCAGCTGTGAGCTGTCAGTCAGCACCAAAGAAGCCATGGGTCCACTGTAATTTACTGTGAGTGTAGTACCTTAGAACTTGTGAATGTATGGAACGCCAGGCCTCCACCGTGGTTCGGATTCCACGTTAAACTGTAGGTCCTCCATTTCATCTCACAATCACCCTACCATTACACATTAGCGTATAACCCGAACGGATAGTCAGACGTGGCAATAATAATAATAATAATAATGTAGTGCCTTAGGCCATTTAGCCACCAAAACCGGTAAAGTTTCATTATTGCTTAAAAATACCAATATGTGGATGGATGTTTTACTTAATAATTTTTCTGTAGATAATTAGCTTAATTAGTAATTTATTTATTTATCTAGCACCACGTCTTACCACCCGTTCGGGCTGTACGCTTAGGTACTAATTACGCTAATGGGCTAGGTAGGAATAGGAAAGGTACGAGGAAATGAACCCACATTTGCGTGGAAGGAGAGTGGAAAACTCTTTTTGGAAAACCACCCTCAGTTCACCCGAGCGAGATTCGAACCTTGATCTCCCCGTCCTCGTCAGTCTAGCTCAATACAAAACTAGCTTGTTAGCTAACTACGCCACCGAGGCAGGTAGTTAGTAGCTACTAATTAATTAAGTGAAAAATTGATACATATTTTACAGTATTTGATTTTATAGCTCAAAGAAATTTGAATTCAGTAATTTATGAAGAATAGATAATGGTTGTGAATGTTCGACTGACTTTTCTGAATGAATTCGGAGTCTGCAACTAGAGTTCGAATCTTGCCTTGGTGCATTTGGATGTTGTTGTTGTATAAAATGCAATTAACTTTCTATTCTCTCATTTCCTTTTAACCATCCCTTTCATTTAAACTTCATAATCTCGTTAGCAATAACTTAAAAATAATCCCGGTTTTTATATCCAGTTCTTTAATTATTATAATATCGTGGTTATTTATAACTTAATATGAATGATAATGTGGAGGGTAATTTTAGTTGAAAAGTACCCACATTAGTATGGAGAGAGATTTTTGGAAAACCAAAGTGATGAATTACATTTTTGAAAATTGTGGACTCTGTAGAGTTTCAAATGCTGACTTCCCCATCACTGGAATTCGAATATATTTCGACCTTGACACACTAGATCTTGTTACCATTGACATATTGTGTTAAAATATATTTTATAAAAAAGTTGATACATTTTTAGAGAAAATATTAAAATCTTACCCTTCCATTATTTGTTCGGTTTTGCACTGCTACATCTTTATTTTGTTCGGGTTGCCCGTCCTGAGGTCCGACCTTGCTTGTACCAAACATGCGCAGATTGTCCACCCTGTTTGCGGCATTGCTTCGATGGTGCAGCAGAGGCGGCAACTGCGACATGTGAGTTATCGGCTTGGGGTGGCTGTTGGCTGTAGGTTCGGCAGCGGCGATGTTGTTCTCTGTCACTCCCGGGTTGGGATGTATATTCACAGTGCTGTTTACGTTCACAGGGGGCGGGTCGCTGGCGCGGTCCAGATCTTTCTTCTTGTGGCGCCAGTGTTTGTCGTAGCGGATACCAAACAGAACTACGAAGTATTCGATCAGAGCGAAGAAGACGAAAAGGGTGCAAGAAATAATCCATACTTCTATACACTTCAACTCCAGAGCACTAGGAGAGTTGTTTCTGAAATAAATAAATATATATGTTTAAAATTGAATTATATCCAGTCAAGTTTTTTAATTAAAGGGAGCTGGGTAAGACTGCGAATTAAGATCAGTTTTTTTAAAAGTATTTATAAAATTACCTTTTCTTTAGCCAAAATAAACAAACTTATGTTTCAGTAAATTCATGTAGCTTAATTTTTTTACACATGGTAATCACAACAATTCTTAAATACTTGTCATGATCATTGCGGTATTTTAACAGAAACGTTTAAAATTTAGAGAAAAAGTCCTCTACAAAAATATTTGGTGACCATGCCAAATATTCATTCAACAACTGTTGAGATTAACAAATGTAAAAAAATTGACTAAATGTAGCTAACGAAGAAATCTTTTATTTATTTTGTAAAAAAAATAAAATATTTTTGTTATAAAAACTATAAAAATATTGATCTTAGATAATCCCTTCCATCCCACCTTAAGGGGAAATTTGTCTTTCTAAAGTTCTTGGATTTGACACCTTCAACCAGACACAGTTAATGGGAAATACCTCTTTATAAACTTTTTCTTTTTTCGGGGTCTGCTTTTAGTATTTCCCGATACCATTTTCCCGCAATGTAACAATTTATATTTTTTATGGATATATATATATATATATATATATNTATATATATATGACATAATGTAACATGTGGGACCCACTTCATCGGTGGACAGGAGACAAAAAACAATAAAAAAGGCTAAACATTTGTCCCATTCGACCCTGTTCCTGAGCTACAGCCAAGTTATTCTACTAAACTGGATACCATACTTGATATCTCTAGACCTGTTGACTGGGTATATTTTATGGGTTATTCCTGGCTACTCCAAACACCCGGTATTTTTTAAAAAGTGCGGCATTCTACGACACGACTACTGGAGGCGTGAATTCAGCCCAAAGGTTGCTATTTCGAGTACTTCCTTTAATGCTAAGCAACCCAATATTACTGAAGTAACTCGGAAACGAACTCAAATGGGACACGTGTTTATATGAATTTTTTTCTTTGTTTTTGTGTCTCCTGTTCACCGCTGAAGTGGGTCCCACATGTTATAGTACACCCTGTGTGTGGGTGTATATATATATTTGTTTTTATGTGTACCAAGATTGTGGCGACAAGTAAGGAAAGCCTGAAAAAAGTCGGGGATATTTTTATCTGAAAAAACCAGGAAACGTATTTAATAAAAAATTACTCGCTTCAGTGGCCAAATGATTTAAGGCGTCACTCTCATGTTAAGCCTGGCCTGTTTATGGCGGTGAGATCAAGTTTTGAATCTCAGTCGGGTTCATTGAGGATGTTTTGTTTTTTATAAATGGTTTCCTGATGCCTTCCACGCAAATAGGGGTATATTACCTATTAAATGCTTCCTTCCTCATCCTTAACCCCTTTTGAGTAATTATTATACACGCATATAACGTGAATGTGTAGTAAAACGCTGTGATAAAAAATAATCATTAAAAATCAGGAAACATCACCTAAAATCTACAAACCAAAGTGAGATATTTTGTTTCTCGATGTTAACAAAGTTCATTTATATGACATTCTAAAATTAAATTACAGTGTTTATTTGTTTATGCAACATTTATACACTATCACAATTATTAACTAATCCTTTTTATTGGAAAAATAAATTGTCAACAAAGTTGATGATTAGTAAGTAACTGGTAGCGTTAATTTTAAATGATGTGATTAATGTAATTAACGGAAAAAATTCCATTTACCAAGTAAAACTAGAACAGCCAAGTCAGGAAAAAATAAGTTGGTTTGGGAAACCTAGAAAAGTCAGATAATCTAATCATAAAAATTATGTAATCACACTGACTAATTTAATTGTAGTCCCTAGTACAAGCATCGGTTGGTTTTTCAATTTTCTAAGTTTCGCATAAGGAAGAAGCTTTCTGCGAGCCGCACTGTAGGAAATTTTACAAATCTATATTATTATTATTATAATTATTATTATAATTATTAATATTATTATTATTATTAGCACCGCGTCTTACTACCCGTTCGGGTTATACGCACTTACGCTAATGTGTAATGGTAGGGTGATTGTGAGATGAAATGAAGGACCTACAGTTTAACGTTGAATCCGAACCATGGTGGAGGCCTGGCATTCCCCACATTCACAAGATGTCTTGTCAGAGGTGAAGGAAGGGTTTGGTAATCAGATAAATCTGTGCCGGGACCGAGGATTGAACCCCAGCCGCCAGCACAGAAGTCTGACACCTTACCCCTAGACCGCCAGGTCACCCTACAAATCTATACCTACAGTAAAATTTTCATAGGAAGGGCTTATCTGATAGGTAGAAGTGTTGCTATATCTACTTTCACATTTTCATAATGTCAAGTCATGTGATCTGCAGCTGTCACTTTTGATGGATATTATCAATACCGTAACCTATAAAATAAAAAAATAATTTCAATAACAATAACAAATTGTGTTTGTATTTTCTTAAAGAAACTTTATGAAGATTAAACTGTATTTGCACATGCACATGTCCAATATCTTAACAAAACACTCAATGAATTTAAATAAGAGTGAGTATAAAATGATTAATTGTATAATGTTGGCAGATCTGATTGTGTTCCCATTTGGAAGAAATAGATGCAAATGGGAGAATAACATTAGAATGGACCTGAAAGAGATAGAGTGTAATGAGGTGGACTGGCTAAAACTATCTCAAGATAGAGACAGGGTGTAATGAGGTGGACTGGACTGAGTAAGTGGAGCAATGAACTTTCGAGTTCCTAACGCCATTAAGTAAGTCTAGTGTTGACAGACCTGACTGTGTCGAACATGGTGACTAGCGACAGCAGTGTCGTCACCAGCAACACCATCCTGCCTGGCACCATCTCCGGGATGACGACGAAGCTTCCCCAAGACATGATGACAAAGAGTGAGCTGGGCAGGTAACTCTCGAGCAGGTAACTACGGATCTCACGACTCATGGTGATGTGCAAGCGAGCCGTCGAGTGGTTCCCTGCAGAGCAGAGAATTAGATTAAACACTTTGTCCATATAACATCATTGAAGACAACGATAAAGACGGAGAAGACGATGATGAATTATAGCCAGGGGCAGATCCAGATCATTTTCATAGAGGGGTCATAATTATAAATAACATAGTTACTAACAATGTTAGATTTCTGTTTGAAGCCTTTTAATAGCTTCTCATTCATATTTAATCTGATGTATGTTTTAAACCATGGTCATCCTCTACAATTTTTTTTATAATCAGATAGTTTTTATAAGATATTTGGAGTGACCCTCCTTCTATAATTTTTTGAATAATATCTCACCCTAGAAGCTATGAGTAGTCTTCGCCTTGAATTAAAAAAAAATTAGATTCTGTTATAAACCAGTTAAAGTGTTCCTCACCTAGAATTTTTTTAAATTTTTATGCCCCTCGAAGCTATTTAGAGTGATCCTCACCTTAATTTTTTACAATATTTAGATACCTTCGTAAGATAATCTTTGAAGTGGTCTTACACCGACAACATTTGAAAATGGAATTATTTCAGATACTAGGCTTTTTAGGGTGGTCCTCACCCGAAAATACTTCAAAATTACATGCATTTAGACGCTATTTGGAGTTATCCTCCCCTAGACATTTTTGAAATTTGGATGCCCTTGGAAACTATTTATAGCTTCCCTCCTCTGACTTTTTCCGCCAGTTAGATACCTCTAGTCCAGCGTTTCACAAACTGTGGTTCGCCAAATCTCCCAAGGGGTTCACCAAAATATGTCTGTAATGGTGTATTTTTTCAGCACTTTGTGAGGAAATGGAAGGCATTAACAATTGTTTATTGTCTCACACTGAGGTCACACTGAACTCTTACAAGATTGTTTTAACTTAAACACTAAGTTTTTGTTTTTCTTACCAACCATCTATTTCACAAAGCGAAATGCATGCAAGATCAAATGTGGCTCCAGGCTTTGGTCTATTTGGCGGACATTTTCTCAAAAATGAACCGCTTAAACCTATCTCTTCAGAAGTCAAATATTAATGTTTTTACTGTGCAAGATTGTATCGAATGGTCCATAAAAAATATATTGGGAAACGTGTTTAATTAACAATCAAACTGAGTGCTTTGATACCTTTCATGACATTATGGTAGAAAATCATCTTACTTTGGAAGGAAATGTAAATAACGTAGTTATAGAACACTTGCAGGGACTTGGAAAAAACTTTAGAGAATATTTCCTAGCTATGTCCAATAATACCCCTGGATTCGCAATATCCTAGAAGAGACAGCAGTTTTTAAATCCTACACATTAAGCGTGAGTTAAAAAAAAAAGCAGCTCCTTGAAATTTCCACTGATTTTGAATGAAAGAAAAGCTATAAATCTCTGTCATTAATTGATTTCTGGTTAAGTTTAAAGGAGATATTCCTAGTATCAGCGAATAAAGCTATTACAGGTTTGGTACAATTTTCTTCTCCGTATTTTAGCGAGAAGTCTTTCTCTTCACACGCTTATCTAAAAGTATAAATACAGAAACAGGCTCAGTACTGAAAGTGACTTGAGACTTTATTTATCATCTGTGGTTCCTGACTTTAAAGCTCTGTCATCCAAAGAAAGCGCATCCTTCTCCCTAAGTCACGTGAAGAGGTGAGTAGCTGTTAAAACTTTTAATTTTTTTTTTAAAACTTAGATTGGCATGGAATTTTGTGAGTAAAGGAGGCTATTTCTGTTATGTAAAAGCAGTAGTTTCCAGTAACACTTTAAAAATCATGTAAAATGTGATAATATTATGACAGTAAAGATAAGAAAATTTTACTACAGTACTTTGATAACTTAACTTAATGAAGAATGAAGATGACAGTGTGTAATAGTGACGGCCAAAATGATGCAATAGTCCAACGACCTTCCACAATTTCGTCAATGGATGCAACACCTTAAACTTTAAAGGTAAACTGTACTGATTTGTTCAAATACTCGTTTGTTAATAATGATGAAAAACAAAATGAAAAAAGTGATGAAAGCAACCAAAACTATTTGCCAAATTGTTGGACATACGAACAAAAGAATGAATTTTGTAAAAAAATTATTGGTTATTCGTTAAAAACAGAAAACTTGGTTGTAAAATATGCAGAGAAGTGGGAAGTTTGGACGTTGAGAAAAAACAGGCATGGAAATTTCAGAAGAATGGGCGGGTGGCGAGATAGCTCATAATGGAGATACAAAACAATAAAACAGCAAACATCTTTAAGAAAAAAATTCTTTGACCACAAAGAAAGTGCAGGATATAAAGGAGCACATAATATTGTTTTTAGGGAAAAAAGGAAAAGTTCGAGTAGGTGATACTGAAACAGCGTTCTTACGGGAAAGAAATTACTGGAAACATTTTTTGTACCGCATATAAGGTTGCAAAAGGTAATCAGTCCTTTCATAATTTCTAAACAGAAATTGATCTACAGGAGTTAAATGGCCTTGACATGGGACGTAATTTTACATTCAAATAAAGCTTGTGCTAATGTTATTGAACACGTTAGTCATGAGATGAGGAAAACACTTGTAAATGAAATCATTTAATCTGTAACAAAATTGGATTAATTATTGACTAATATGTACATTCATGTTTTTATACCTCAAAAAGATGTGGATGCTGTGCTTAATTTATTCTTAGATCTGGTCAAGCTTAACATTGTTAGTCAAGGGTGTGTTTGATTCCGTTATAGAATGCCTTCACTCTTTCGCAATGGTATACTCATTTTTGAACAATAACTTAATAAACTTAATGTGTGATGGTGCAGCAGTGATGATTGGAAAGAACAATGGTGCTGGGGAAGTGTTCAAGCAGAAATTCTCATCACTTATTGTTTGACACTGTGCTAACCACAGACTTGAGCTTTCAGTTTCTGATGTAGTTAAATCTGTTTCAGGAGTCAACAGGTTTAAAGCCTTGATTGCTAAGGTGTATATATCATACCATGCTTCCCCTCAAAAATAGCATGAAATTATGTTGGTTTTTTTTTCAAAATTACTACAAGTTGAACTGTTGAAAGTTGGTATAATGTTGAGTACACGATGGGTTGCACCTAGTTTCAGGTCCGTCTCAGCTGTATGGACAGCCTGTGAAGCTTTAGTAAGCCATTCTAAAGAGGCAAAAGAAGATCCAACATGAGATAACAATGAATAATGCGTTTTTAGTGGCCTTATGAATAAAATTACCGATGAAAACTTTATTTTAGATCTTGACTTGTTGTGCGATGCGTTACAGAAACTATTTGAGTTGAGCGAGGCTTTTCAGCATAGAAATGTTGGCCTAGGCCAGGCATGGACAACCTACGGCCTGCACACAAATTTTAAACTTTAGTGATTTTATCAACAAAAATTACAAGTTAAATACATAATCAGTGTGTGTTTTTGAACATATGAAAATTAGCAAGCTCGTTTATAATGTGTACAGGCATAAGATAAGCTTGTGTTTATGATAAAAATGGACTTTGCACTGGGTGTACGCATGCAAGGACGAGTTCAAGGACAAGCGAACATTGTCACTTACGTAGAGGTTTTGAGTGATCGCGTGGTAGCGGAGAATTTATCATAGTCTTGAGAGAGAGAGAGAGAGAGAGATAGAAAGAAACATTGCTATCTACCCCCATTTCATGACGTCTCTTCCACCCCTACCTACGTGACTGAGTTTCACCAGTCCAACAACGTATTCTAGCGCGTGTGTTTGTCGTCGTCCGAGTGCTGTATTTGTGTATTATATTTCAAGTTTTTATACCTAGCAATGAGTGCTACTGTGAAAAAAACATAAAATCGTAGATGAATGCCGTATTTTTATTTATTTATTTTACAAATGTTGAAAGTAATGCGGTGTGCTTAATATGCCATGACAGTGTTGCTGTTTTTAAAGAGTACAATTTGAAGATACATTTTCAAACTAAGCACTGTAAGTTTGGAAGTAATTTATCAGCAAGTGAATTACAACAAAAAGCTACTAACTTGTTGGTAAGTTTTAAACGACAACAAAATGTTTTTGAAAACCAGACAACCCTACAAGAGGCTGTAACAAAGGCAAGTTTTGTACTTGCTCATAAAATTGCCAAACATAACAAAACATTTTGTGAAGGAGAATTTTTTAAAGGACTCTATACTTGATGGTCTTGACCAGAAGTCAAAACAAAGATTGAAGCTATTTCGTTGTACGTCTTATTGATGCCATTTCATAGAATATGTCAGAACAGCTACTTGAAGCTGGCAAGTCATTCGAGTGGTACTCATTGGTGCTAGATGAAAGCACTGACATACAAGATACCGCACAACTGCTTGTGTTTATCAGAGGAATTTATTATAATTTTGCAATTACAGAAGAGTTGTTATCAATTGAACCATTAAAGGACACCACAACTGGTCAAAATTTGTTTGAATGTGTTGTAAAGTGCTTGGATGGATCTGGTTTACCTCTGAATAAATTGGCAAGCATTACACCAGATGGTGCGTCTTCATTAACAGGAAAACAAATAGTCCTCATAATGCTGCTTAGTGATAAAGTGAGAGGGGAGCATCCACTTCATTCTGTATTATCATTCCTTTGTAACAATTCACCAGGGAAGTTTGTACAGATCTGTCTTGAATTTTAAACACGTGATTGATCCTGTAGTGCGTGCTATAAACTTAATCAGAGCCAGGGGGCTATGCCACAGGCAATTCAGAAGTTTGCTGAATGTGTTGTATAATAGCAATGCACGTTGGTTAAGCCTTGGGCACAGACAAGGGAACAACAGATACGCAACCGCTAAGTTAAACGTGTTGCGATCCTTTTCGAGGCTTTACTCCTTCAACGTTGGGATGGTTAGGTGAGGTTCCCAGTGACTACAGCGCAGTTAAGTGAGCATTTTCTAAACGACTCAATTTAAACTCGAATTTACTTAAGGGCAGATACAAAATATGAGTTCCTTGAGTCAACCAGTCGGCTATCAGCGAGAAAGCTTCAGGTAGCGACCTCTCCTGTCTTTAACCCCCCACCCGCCCCATCTCTAAGTACCCTAATCCTGCCAAACAAATGAGTTTACTCTGATTGCACATTACAAAGAAAACTTAGAACACAATGGTCCTTTTTTTCATTCAAGGGACTGGCGGTCGACTGCAAATATAATAAATACGTAATTGTTAAAGAGAGGACTGAGAAGCATTGAAGATGTTTAGAAGCCCCAATTTATTTATGAAGTTGTTATATAGTCTTGAATATTGTTTTCACCAAAATGAAGGTGAAAGTTCTGATCAGGTAAAAAGTTTAAATTTTAATTATAAAGTTGTTTTTTAATGTGTGATATATACTATCTTTATATAGAACCACACAAAACAATACAACATATTGTGACCCTATCAAAACGTAATTTTATTTAAGAGAGGAAGACTAGATAGAGATTTTGAACCTTTTGCTTTAATCTTAGAAGTACACATTTCCACGTAAAGCTTTATTTTTTAAAACACTTTAAACTCAAAATTCAAACTTTCTAAAGATTCAGAGAAACAAACCTACTTATAATTTTCGCCAACATTTTGATGAAAACTTTGTTTAAAACTATCAAACCCCTTCTTAAATAATCCGGGATTTCTAAAAGTAATCCATCCTAGGGATGTTCGATCTTGGATCGATCTTTTCGAAAATCGATTCTTTGCCCTCGATTAATCGATTTATTGGATCGATTCAAAGGCCTCG